>LPNX010522259.1:13563-39837 GCA_001517045.1 Pseudotsuga menziesii | reverse complement strand
CACTTATGAGTTCTTGTTCATCACTGTCTATCTGCTAACCCTCCCATTGCAATTCTACATTATTGAATACTGTACCCGAGAAAAGTTAAATGTTTTACTATCAAAAGCAGCGGAATATAAATACTATGCTCTGCCAGACATTAAAAATTGATAATTCCCAATTAGAGGCCTTCAGTGTCAATTTTAAATTTGCCCTAAGACCGAAATATTGAATTCCTGAAACCCTTCTGAGAACTGCCACAGACAATGGATGATACAGAATATAAGAAATTTTGACGTAATTGAAGGAACGTACCAGTGAGAACAGAGCTTAGTGTCACCAATATTGGAGGGTACCGCCATGATCGGAGCTCACGACTGTTCTGATCAGATGCCCAAAATCGCGGTCCACTGCAATTTTTGTTGTTCTGCTCACGGAATTATTTGAGAAGGCCAGTAAGAATAATAATGGGGGTTGGTGTAATGAATTTACTCATCCATGTACTGATGAAATACGGTATCGTGGGCCTAAACCAGCGCGATCTAACATGAATCAAAGAAATCAGATTCAGTTTCTTCTGGCCAACAATCAATCTTCAAGTCTAAGTTATGCCACATCTCTTTTTTTCTTTTATATATACAGTACATCCGATCTCTTTTTTTCCTTTATATATAGAGTAAATCCGAGATGATGTAGACCTCCCAAGGATTTTCACTCTGCTAGTTAAGCCGACTAAACGCTACAATGAGATTGATCATTTCTTTTTTGAGACATAGATAAATGGTTAATGGGATAGATTAATGGTTAATTGGCCCGTGCGTGGGGTTTATTGGGTTTATTGGTTTACTTGATGGGGACCTATGTATCTAGAGAGATTTTAATGGGTTTATAGGTTTATTAGATGGGACCTATGTATAAGGTACTTGTAGGGGTTTTTAAGGTTTTAGTTGGAGAAAATGTTTTTATAGAGAGAAATAAATAAATTATTTTTAACGTTCGCGAAGCTAAAAATAGTCTATGGACACCTTGTCTTGCCCGTTGATTTTTGTATTTCCACCATTTTCTTACTCAGCTTGATGATGAGCTCCCCCAATTTCACCAGGGTCCCTTCATTGAATACATTAACCCAAGAACTAGTTGTCAAGATATTCACATAATTGTCGTTGTTGTCCTTGAAGGCCTCGCACTCTAAAATGAAATGTTTTTCTGTTTCCACTTTTCCGGAGATGCAAAAAGTACACACTCTTTCTTCCCAAGCTTCCTTTGGTCTTTTCAAGCATCCAATTTAACAACACAATTGGTGGGAATTGGTTCTTAGTTGAACAATAAGCATTATGACCCTCCATGATATATTAGCCCCTATATAATCGTTTTGATGATGGTTGTAGGTGGGATTAAACTCTTCAATATAGTAATTTTTCTTTCTCCCTATCTCTTTGCCCCAAATTTGCTTGTGGAACTTACGATAAAAAAGGTATTTATCTCAAGTTTACTGTTTGTAGGACATGTGTTCAGGTAAATATCCAATTTACTAAGCCATTTGTTGTTTTTCTGCATCCAAGTCTTCTTTCTTTTGCATAATATGTCATTGAAGGCCACCTTAGGCCATATGTTGTCTTCCATTTGCTAAATCTTTTTTAGATATCTTATGAGTCGCACCATAGCAATTATTTCAATGAGGGTTGCCCCCACTTCACTAAGCATGATATCATAAGACAATACTAAAGTTGGTTTAGCTCATTTTTTCACTCCAATCATCAAATAGAGGGGTGGCCTTACTGAAATAATAAAAATAATAATAATGATTAATATTTTTTTCTATGACATTTAGTAACATTTAGGATGTGTTCTATGGTTTCCAATGATTTTTATTTTTATGTTATTAGAAATAGTTATAAGTGGTACATTTTATTAATATAATGGTTATTTTATTATTTTTATGTTAATTGAAATACTTATACAATGTTTTCAAATGATTTTTATTTTTATGTTGTTAGAAGTAGCTATAAGTGGTGCATTTTATTAATATAATGGTTATTTTATTATTTTTATGTTAATTGAAATAGTTACAAGTATTATGTCGACAATTGTCTTTGGCCGAATGAAGAGTTATAGTAGTAGGGTCCAAATGTTGACAAACTATGGATTTAATTGCAGAGTAACCTCTCAATTTTGTTTCCAATAGTTATAAGTATTTTTCAATTTAATTTAGCTTGGGTTGTTGCGATGAATGATTGTTACCATCTACTCCCAAGTTCAATTGTTATAAGTGACATGTTGAGCATTAGTCTTAAGCCCTAAAAAAATTGGTTTGCGTTGGGTACCATCCTCAAAATAAAGATTAGTGCTTCACTGTTACATGTACTTCATATATTTGGAATGGTTTTATTAGATCACGGTCATGGATTACTTGTAGACTTGGTTGGTGAGTTAGAAATGGAATGAGTATAAGACTGGGAATTGATCCCGGAGCGGGCCTCAATGCTCCATATATCCTCCCAGCGGGTCTCAAAGATTATCTTGTTGATTTTGGGATGACACAACTAGCTCAGGTACAGAACCTCGAACTTGGGACTCTCGGTGAAAATTATTGATATTCAGCTACTGATTTGAATCTGGGGGTGTTTGGTCTTATCTCTGGACTAAATATATTAATGGTCTTACACATGGAGGCATAAAAATTAACAATTCAGAGGACGCGTTGCTATGGATGCATGAAACAAAAAATGGGACGATTACAACCAACAAAGCATATGACCTCATTGTATCTTACAATCCGCCATTTGCACAGCACATTTTACACTCCCAGCTATGGCATTTTAGTATCCCTCAAAAGATAAAATGTTTCATATGGCTTGTCATTGAAAATAAGATTAATACTTGGGATAATCTTGTAAGAAAGGGATGGCATGGTCCCAACATGTGCGGTCTCTGCAAGTGCAAAGATGAAACTGTAAGACACCTCTTTGTTGATTGTTCCTTTGCTCATGAGACCATCAACGGTCTCCTCATACTTCATAATTGTTCTCTAACTTGCTTTGATACAACTGTAATACCCCAAAATTCACAATAATACAAGACAAGACATTAAGAGAACCTTAGGAGTTAATTTCTCTTTTGTTAACTGTGACTAAAAGTTACAAAATTTTACTTACTAGCTTGTAGGTCACAGCTACTAACCGTATTTAATCTGTAATGATTTTCAGTCTTGTTGCATTCAGATCAATTGTTTATTTTCCAACATGTGTATGATTTTGATTGTTGTTTTCTTGTCTTACTGAAGGGGCTTGAGGTTAGCCCGAGACTTACTTAGCTTTTTCAAAGCTAATGCAGATTCGATGCTTGTACAGGAATTCACAAGTAAAAATTTCTTCCAGTCTACGATATAAGATGTTAAGGCTCCGAAGACTAAAGTGTAAGTTAGGAAAGATTCTTAACTCCATTTAATGTCTAGATTACTGAAATGTAAGAAATCCTAGGTATGTCGCAAAGACTATTCTTACCTAGGTGGCAATATGAGTTGGTAGTTTGTTTATCTGTTCTAAACAATTAAATTACATGTTCGAAGATATGTAATTATCCAAAATTAACTATGCATTTTAGCCTTGTTATTCCTAAAACTTACCTAGGCATAAGAATTAACATTATTATATTTGCAGTTAGAAACTAGTTACCATAATAACAATATTAGTCTAGGCATGAGCCAATGCATAAAATAATAATACTAAGCTACCCATAAAACATTACTAACCTATGCATAAACCACTGCATAAAATAATAATAATATGACATATAACATATTAACTGTAAACTTAGTTCAAAACTTAAACATGCATATAATAATTTGTTAAATTCTTGCCTAAGTAATAGCATTACTTTGCAGGGTTTATCGTGCAATTTTCAAACTATAATGAAACCCAAAATATTGTTGTGGTAGTGGAGTCCATGTGGGGATTGCTCATTGAAAATAGGGTTTTGGCATTAAACCCTTCAGCAAAGGCATTCAAGCCTTACCCTAACGTTCGTTGGGTCCATTTGTGTTTGCTGTTGGAAAAGGAGAGACCAACAAGCCCTCGGCCTTCTCAGATCCTTAGCAACAGTTGTCACTCAGACTTAACCCTACTTCTTCGCCATTACCGTGAACACATCGTTTTAAAACAGTGTTTTCTTTTGTTGTTCGAGGTGTTAGCGGGATTGAAACTTCTGGTTTTTCGTCATCAATTGTTCTTTGAGCTCTTAAGTTTAAACTGGTAAGTCGTTTCAAAAACCTCCAAGCACTTTCATTTTCTTTATATTTATTTGTACCAAGCTCAATTTTTTACAGTTCTAAGCCGTGGTTGTTTTATGCTAGGTGAAGAAGATACAGGCGAACGTTTAAGGCAAATTCTTGAGCTTGAAGGTTGTGGTCATGAAAGCTCGGGTAAGCCTCGGTTTCAACCTGGGGTAACCTTCACCGTGAAACTTTCTGCAGTGTTGTCGAAGTGTTTTTGTGGATTATTACTGCGATGTTCAAAGTTTACTGGTGGTTAAATGTTGTTTGCTTTTTTTGGAATAGTGATGGACGCTGTATGGCCATGGTAACCCTTAGGGTTTTAAAAAGGAGCTATGGCTCTTGTAATGTTGATTTAGGGTAGGAATAATACTATTTTAGGGTTTTAAAAAAATAGCTTACATACTGTAAAAACTTGTTTGAAAACTTTCTTGGCCTTTTACTTACTCAGCCACTGAAATACGTTTGAGGATATATAACCTCTGTAAATTTTTGCTTAACCACGATGATAAGAACAATCATCTCTCAACCATAGACAAAGCTATTCCACACACCCCCCCAAGCTCACACCTTCCCATAGAGGTAGATGTACATCCAGATAGTAGTACCACAAACCCCAAGAAAACAAGAGAAACTTATCCAATGGTGCAGAACCCCAAAGCTCAGTCTCCTAGCTGCAGTGGTGAACTCTTCATTGGTAGAGAGAAATTACTTGTTGTTGTGTGTTGAAATGAGGAAGGTTCCCTTCTATTTATACATTATGATGTTGGAAATTCTAATTTTAATTTAGGGCCAACCTGATTGCTTAACTGGGGCCGACTTGTTATTTGTGCAACAATAAAATAAAAATTGTATTTTAATTTTATTCTTTCTTGGCCCAACCTGTGAGATGATGCCTCGCGTAGCTACTACATCAACACTCGGCAAGATATTGTTGGACCAAAGGAAGAAATAAAGGAAAATCTCTTGTAGATGGATGAACTCCAAACCTAGATGAGACAGATGAATGCCAAAATCAACTTGATCGCTAAGGCCGCCACAGGATTTGAATTTAGGAAGAAGGAAGTTGGAGACAAAGACCAGCCTCCCACCTCCACTCAAGAGATGCAATCCATCTCCATCTTGGATGATGATGTCCACTCTCCCTAGTTTTAGCAGTCTGTCTATTAATTTTGTTTTGTTTATTATCATATATTTTCCTTCAGAAGTTATGTCAATGCTTTCTAGAATGTTCAAGATAGTCATAGGTTTATGAAGGACAAGTAATTTATTGTTTTTTTTGTAAGTATGACTAATCATATATTATATAACATAAGGAATTACATAGATATTCTGATAGGCCAAGAGATTCAAAACAATTTATACCATTTAATAAGTAAACACCCTTACAAAACAGGAACCAAGACCCACAAGCCTCCCCACCTTGATTACTATCCACCCAATTCAAAATGACATAATATTTTCGATAATTACAGTGACGAGCATCATTGCTCATATCCTCCAGAGTAACTAGACCATCTACTAGAAGCATATCATTTCCAAAACCAGAAAAAATAAAACATAACAAAAAAATACAAATGAAATCAGAAACCTCGGCCCCCGCTAAGAAAACCTCCTAGGGTTTCCCAATAGTTCTTCTACCATCCTTCCACAACAACACACAAGAACAAACCATGAACATTTCTAGTGGCACCAAATATCGACCGAGACATTTGCAATTTTTTCCATGCGTTTACATTGACAGCTTGTGGTTGAACCGCTCCACCTCCCCAGGTAGGATCTGGACTCAGCCTGAATTGAATGCCCATGTGGTGGGAAATCATATATTTTTTATGCATCAATATGGAGTTCTTCCATTGCTCCTTCTAGTACTAGACTACTGCCTCATCCCCTTGGTTTTTGGATTCTTTTTTTTTTCTAATACATGCCCCATGTAAACCCTTGGTGACCAAAAACATGGCCACAACTTTGTCATAAATCCCCATCCTACCTTTTGTGGTCCTTGGGTCCGAAATCCATAGCACTAGGGCTTCAAATTCTTCAGCAGGTTTCTCCTCCTCCATGAATTCTTCAGCAGGTTTCTCCTCCTCCACCTATTCCCATAGAGTCTTCTCCACCGCTTTTATATTGTCACTAATTCCCTATAGGAATGAGTTTTAGTAAACCCATGCTACATGGGCTGCTCGAATTTGTTTGTGACCTCCCCTAACCCCCTCTTGTTCCCCCTTTCTCCGCCATCGTGTGAAACACCTTTATCAACGAAAAAATGTTACATACCTTTTCCACCACCTTTCAAAGAATCAAATCCAACTCTTCATCCACACCATTATGACATTGGTTAATTTATAATATAGACACTCCCAGTTGACGACATTATGTCCCTCCTCATTGAACGCCACAACTCCCATCCTCTACATGTAATAATCATCATAGATCCCCAAAAAATCTCCCTTCATGCAAGAACATAGGGTTAGAACATTGCGATGCCCTTTTATTATTACCATGATGTATATCATTAAGTGTGATGAACCTGAATTAGAAATTAGGCTCATCCACTATCTCACTTCCAAATTTGGCTTTCAATCCCCCTTAAGGTCTACACAAATTGACAATATTTTGTATTTTTCTCAACCCAACTCAGATAATGTTTTTCAATAGTCACCTAAAAGTTTGAAAAAATGTTATCATAAGCTATAGAGACTCATAGGGGTGCAAGGATGGGAAACGAGTCCATACGCTCTGAAGTGGGCACATTTTCTAGGTTCATCACGCCCAAATTGGGATTTATGTGGTACCCAACGACTTCTGTTGCATCCAATGGGTTTATTTAGACTCATTATAGTTAGGTACAATAGTAGGGGACCTCAGGTAACACAAGAAAGTTGTGGAAATGCAGAGATATGAATTTGGAGACAAAATAAGAAAGTGGAACTACGTAGAAACCATGTTTCCAACTCGATCCAAACACTAGAAAAGAATCCCAAATTTTCAATATGAAGGTATGGCGCGGTCCAATTTTGTCCTAGATACCTATAGGTACCTTCATATTTTCATTTTAGTGAACGCAAGTTAGTTTTCCAAGCCAAAAGTGAAAACTAATCAAAATTGGAGGCATATTGAGCGTAGGTAAATAAACATTTGCATAAGAGACAAAAAATTGCATTACCAAGATCTAAAGATTTATCATGGATATGATTTAGAGATTCAAATAATATCATATATGGCTTGATGCATCCTAGGTTTCTGAATGATTTTTGTACAACATAGAATGCTTCACAGTATTATAAAAAACGACATATAAATGCAATAATATCAAAATTGTGGAATATGTCCCCCCCCAACCACTATATATATTGTGGATACTACTGTAAAATGTCTGAAAAAATATCAGTGAATGAATCTATACGCTTCACTCCTCAGTCAACACGTGAGGGGCCCATCACCATCATGGATTTGCATGCGGCACATCTCCCATGCATTGAGTAGCATAAGAAACTCATGTAATTTTGAATGAACAAAAAGATAACCATTTCTAGTGTACATTGATGCTCCTTTTAATCTTTTAGAGGAATACCATACCATGGACGTCCAAAACCATGCACTAAAACCATGGGGACCCATAAACCATTTACTATTCTAATTTGGCAATGCCAAGACTAGTTTCACAAACCATGGGGCATTTCAAAAACCCTTGATTGTTTCCAAGTGAACCCCTCAATGTATTATTGGCCATTTCATCAAGCATGGGCGTCCTCTAACCACTCTTGACCAATTCCTAACCATTTATGACCATTTCCTCCCACATTAGTTGAATTTTGTCCATTATTTCACACAACCACTTGGATTCACATTACTTTGACCCAAACCCAATATCCAAAACATTAAATGAAATCATAGTAGACATTTTTACCACATCAAAGCATTCCCATGGACCACTACCATGGACATCCAAAACCATGCATTAAAACCATGGGGACCCATAAACCAATTAATAGTCTAATTTGACAATGTCAAGACTAGTTTCACAAACCATGGGGAATTTATAAAACCCTTGATTGTTTCCAAGGGAACCCCTCAATGTATTATTGGCCATTTCATCATGCATGGGCATCCTCTAACCACTCTTGACCAATTCCTAACCATTTATGACCATTTCCTCCCACATTAGTTGAATTTTGTCCATTATTTCACACAACCACTTGGATTCACATTACTTTGACCCAAACCCAATATCCAAAACATTAAATGCAATCATATTAGACACTTTTCCCACATCAAAACATTCCCCATTTACTAATACCATAGTTTCCCTATTTTAATGAACTGGGCTAACCACCATCTTGGAATTTCCAACTTCCACCAAATTTATCCCATCTCAAGGAATGAGCATAACCACCTCTCCTAGACGCCATTATGACTTGGTAAAGCATTATTGACAACCTTCTTCCCATCCTAACAACCTCCCAAGCACTTCTATGGATATCAATCCAACATTTGATGAGCATAATGATCAATTAGTTACTAGGCAATTATTACTTGCTCAAAGTCCTCCACTAATCTTCTTGAAGTTTATTGAACCTTTCCACACCTTGTATAATATTCCTATGATTCCATTTCTTCCTCCCTAACATTTCTTAGGATATCTTAGTTGCCTTATATTAATTTTCCTTTAATAATTTATTTCCACATGGTGTTAGGAAAACTTAGGAATATCCTTAATTTCGAAATTATTGATGATTTTCACTAGGTCCCATGGGGATCTAATGGGCTAGTGACCATGACACACTGTTTTCGTGACCTCATCCACATCATGTTGGTCTATCTTGAGAACCTCATTGCGCGGTCACAGAAACAAGCACAACGCATAGACAACTTGCGGCAAGCCTTCCTAATATGTCGCAAGTACAAAATCTGCTTGAACACATTCAAGTGTGTTTTATGTGTCCCGACGGGCCGTCTCCTAGGGTTCATCGTGTCACATAAAGGAATGACCGCCGATCCCCTGAAAGTCCAACCCATTTTCCCTCTAACGTCACCTCTTTAAGTGACGGTAGTTCAGCTTGTAATATAGTCTTGTCCATTTTTGTTTTTACACATTTTTAAAGTGAGTCTTATGTATTGGTTCCCCTCATTGCCCCAGATGGATCCTACTTCAGATCAGTACCTTGGATTTGTTGATGGAGTGAGAAGATGGTCTCCAAACCTCGCCTCGATTGCATGGGTCATCTACTCTCTATCGCATGAGTTGATCTATATCAACGGAATATGCATCGACAATGCAACCAACAACTAGGTTGAATATGATGGTTTCAATGGCCTCTTGGCCGCCGCTCTCCAGTTAGGCGTTCGCCATCTCGATGTTTTCTTAGACTCCCAGCTGCTTCTCTCCCAGTTAAACAACTACTACCGAGTATGTGATCCCTGCCTCTTTAGAAAATGCCCGTGCACTAAACAGATGGTTAGAACATTTGAATCTATTACATTCACACATGTTCCCATAAACCTCAATAGTGTAGCAGATCAAATGGCTAATGACATTCTAAATTGGCACAAACGACACCCTTCCATCTATAGGACGGAAGGGTAGGGTTCTTGTGAGAATGGAAATAACAGAAAGAAAAACAAACAGAAAACAAAATGAAACATAACCCCTGCAAACAAGGTTAGGGATAAGCTCCACAACCCTGCATCAAACTGTTAGAAAACTAAGAAATGGCTGCATGCAATTAGTGGAGAACCTCTAGCAAACTGTAAGCAAATAAACCTGCAAGAAATATATGTTAAACAACTACAATAAACATGACAGAAAAAAGAAAATGATACCTTCTATGGGTGGAAATGGGCCACCATACCCTAGCTTAGGGAGCACCTCTCTTAGGAATGGGAGCTTTGGCTCAATGGAGGAATGGAGGAGAGGGAGGGTGAATGGCTTCAGAGGCAAATGGTCTCAAGGCACTCACACGGGCAGCATAACGATAGGGAGAGAAGGAGTGATTTGAGAGTGACCCCCACCCCTCTATTTATACTTTTTCTTGGGATTTTTAGGGTTTTAAGCCCCTGGTTGGGGTTTTAGCCCCTTTTTGGGGATTTTAGCCCCTTTCGCCCAATCCTTAGCTCCTTTGGGGGTTTTAAGCTCCTTTGAGGGGTTTTAGCCCCTTTCGCCCAATCCTTAGCTCCTTTGGGGGTTTTAAGCTCCTTTGAGGGGTTTTAGCCCCTATGGGAGCTAGTTTGGCTCCTTTTAGGGGTTTTTAAGCCCTTTTTCAAATTTTTAAGCCTTCTTGAGTGTGTGGGGATCAAATGAGGGTCGTGCATGGATGTCCTTGGGTGGTGTAGGTCATGTAGAGCTTAGTGAGGGATTTTTTGGGTTAATAGATTGCCTCCTAATGCGTGAGGGCAGGAGCTCATTGTATGGCCGACGAACATCATAGGATTTTCTTGGGGAGAGGTGGTGCTTCCTGGGCTAGGGCATGGTAGCTTTTGGTTTTTGTATTAATATGGTTCCCATCAATGGGTGAGATACAAATAATGTGGACATGTATATGGACGAGGCAGGCATCCCCATGCTCGTAACGATGTCAAAAGAATAATGTGATCTAAGCTCTATAATACAAGAGTCGATCAAGTACAACTATTGTTACAATAGTGGTTGCCTCAATGAGAGGCTGGATACAATACTGATCTGAAGAACTGCTACATTGGACCCATGGAATTCTCGTGGAATGCTATATCTTCATGACTGATGGTCTGCTGGATTTGGAACGGTACATAGTTTACTAATGGAGAGTCAGAGTCTCTGTGGTACAAGTATGTTGCATCAATCATAAATCTATAGAGAAGCACTGCTGGGGCTTCTGAACACTGTCTCCAACGCAACCCAAAAATCACAATGGACATGAACCTGTTGGGATCCCTCAAATAGACTCATCTATGTGTTAGAGTCAGGTGACATTCGGGGTCTTCAACCAAATACTGCACAGACCAATACCCTGTACGAATCTCAATGGTGCGATGATGTAGCTGGAGTCGAGCACATGAGAAACAACCATCCCGAGAGGCATTAAGGACTCCTCTCAAGTGGTCCAAGGAACTCATCAATGAGGTTAATGAAACTAGGATACAGGGACCTCTGGATCTATCCTCTAGAATACATGTGTTGTCGTCGACAGAGGGAGACCTGCCCCTTGTCAAGGCAATGGTGTTTCCTTGAATAGAAGCGCGAGGGAGATAACCAAAAGATGTGAGACAATCTAAGGACTAACCCACTGAATGTGGGGGGAGGGAAGGAGTTGAACAGGGGCAGAGGGAGCGTAGTGGACTCAAACTTCCTTTGTTCAAAGTATGACGGTAGGGCGGACCAGGCAACAAATGAAACTGACTCATGGGAAAGGGATCATAGTTGTAATACCGGGAATGTAACTGCAGATGGGAAATACTTGGGGGAGGTAGACACTTTTGATATTGATGGGATTTGAGGAAGACACATCGTAGAGTACTCTGAACAAAGGTGACCCAAAGTGGGAATGCTGCCAAACTATTTTCTGTGGGGTGGTGTCTAGAGACACCGTTGTGGTACGATCTCGTGGATTTTTGGCGAGCCCGAGAAAGTAAATGCTCGATGGTGCTTTCAATTTTGGAGAGTCTAAAAGCATGAAGAAGACTCCATTGGGGGCTCTTTTTCGCTGGTAGTCTCATGTGCCCGAAAAAGGATAAAAGTATACACAAGAGAGCTCGCCCATCCTTTAGGGGATGGGAGACTTCTTTACCGTTGGTAGTCCAGTTAGGTCGAAAAAGGTTAAACCTATACTGACTGGACGGTCATTCAGATACTTTTATGAGCATGAACGAAGCCAAGTTTGCTCGGCAATCTTTTTCTTTATGAGAAGGCAGGAAAAGAGCTTAATGACAACCCATGGTGGGATTTTTCATAAAGTTCGGCCCCTCTGCCCAAGAAATAATAAAAGGATGTAGAGGGGAATGGTATTGGCTTGAATGTGCCAAGGTGGTCATTTTCATTTGATGGTCTACATGGTCCGCAAAAGGAGATAAACAAGATGATGTAGACGCCATTTCGTATACTTTAACGAGCGGGAAAGGAAGCAGCTGCGCTCGACAATATTTTCATTCTTTTAGGAGTCAGAAAAGAGCTTAAAGAAACTCCAATATGGTCAACCGATTGCGGTGCCATAGGTGGTGCCCCCATGTCGGGACAGTGGACAGTGGTCCAAAGGTCATCCATGCAGTATGGATGGAGCAGGTGGCTCTCAAACATACCAATACATGCACGAGATAAATCACGGCAGAGGCACACGAGTCGTTCCAGTAGAGGCACGCAAACCGAGGTGGATCTTGGACAGAGGTCAGGAGAGCTGTGTGTGAGTTGTGGTGGACGGACTTGACTACATGTGATGTGAGTGCAAGTCCGAAGGAAGTCATATGCCAAATGCATGCAAAGGAAATGATCTGTCCTTCGGACGATGGTCCGGGGATCCGCATAAGGTGTGGTGGATGGATTAGACAGCTATATGCTAAAATAAAATGACGTGACTTCTGGACGGTGGCCCAGGAACCCGCATGAGTGTTATTAGGCAAGTGTAATGCAAGTACAGGTCCAGAGACACTTACATCACAATGATGTGGCTCAAAAATCGAGGTAACTTTTGGGAAGTGGTCCTGAAAATTACTTGTTAAACATGAGACAATGGTCTTATAAGGAGATAGAGGGCAGAATTCTGAAACCAATGGTGCGAACGACGTCTCAAACGGACTCTGTATGGTCCTGTTGTGTTGAAAGGGAGAAAATAGGTCAAATGGGGCCTATATAAGGGTGCGGACCACTTTGTGAAGTGTCATTGTCATTGTTCACTGTAGAGTTAGAGAGGTGGGCCCTAGATTTTATTTTGCTAATTTCTCCTGTTCCGACCGGCGGTTTCGAGTTCCGTGACTTGCAAGTAAGAGCTCTTGCAAAATCTATCCTTTTCAGTTGTTTACATTTTGAATTTGGTCACCTGAAGGTCCTCTATGAGCATGTTAGGGTTTCAATGAGCCAAGTCGCACCTTTAGAGGGAAAAAGAGCGACTGGGTCACACCCATGAGGCATTTTTGAGCAACCTGGTCGCTCTTTTTGGCCAAACAGGTGCGACTTGGTCCTTGGGTGACATTTTTTGCTGAGAGTTGTGGCTGACAGCTGAACTTTGCTTGTGTAGGATGCCTATGGCAAAATGGCGTGAGAGAGACTACAAAGACCTTTGGGAGGAGGCATTCCATGAAGGGAATGTGCGTGCTACACTGGCCCATTGTTGTTTACTGAAGTTCATGTGGATACCCATCATGAAGAGCTTGCATCTGTAGTAGGGCTTTCCAACTCCCCGTTAGATACGACGAAGGGGTGGATATCTTGCTATCTTGCCGCTAGAATACTGCGATCCATATAACCGACCACATCCATGAGTGGCGGCGACACCACAGTTTGTGCATGATTCAACTTGATGATAGTATCTTCCTGGATTGGTTCCTAAAAACTTTGCTACCACCTATAGCAAAGGACGTCGCTTCTGGACGTCCCCAATTCGAAGAGGAGGCCATCATGAAAGCCCAACAGTTTGATCTGATTTATGCTCAGTCTAGATACCTGTATACCATCATTCTAGATGCTCCATGTGCGGGCACTTCCTACCATGATGCGCTGGGGGCATCCCATGCCGTAGATGGAATTATAAGGTCTGTCTCCCATCACTCACAACACCATGTAGCACCGCCTATGATGCCACCATGACACACTGTTTCCGCGACCTCATTGCGCGGTCACAGAAGCAAGCACAACACATAGATGACTTGCGGCAAGCCTTCCTACGATGTCGCAAGTACAAAATCTGCTTGAACCCTTGCAAGTGTGTTTTCTATGTCCCAACGGGCCATCTCCTAGGTTTCATCATGTCACACAAAGGAATGACCGCTGATCCCCTGAAAGTCCAAACCACTTTCCCTCTAACGTCACCTCTTTAAGTGACGGTAGTTCAGCTTGTAATATAGTCTTGTCCATTTTTGTTTTACACATTTTTAAAGTGAGTCTTATGTATTGTTTCCCCTCATTGCCCCAAATGGATCCTACCTCAGATTGGTACATTGGATTTGCTAATGGAGAGAGCAGATGGTCTCCAAACCTCGCCTCGGTTGCATGGGTCATCTACTCTCCGTTGCATGAGTTGGTCCATATCGACGGAATATGCGTGGGCAATGAAACCAACAACTAGGCTAAATATGATGGTGTCAATGGCCTCTTGGCTGCCGCTCTCCAGTTAGGCGTCCTCCATCTCGATGTCTTCTTAGACTCCTAGCTGCTTGTCTCCCAGTTGAACAACCACTACTGCGTACGCGATCCCTGCCTCTTTAGAAAATGCCCGTGCACTAAATAGATGGTTAGAACATTTGAATCCATTACATTCACACATGTTCCCATAAACCTCAATAGTGTAGCAGATCAAATGGATAATGACATTCTAAATTGGCACAAACGACACCCTTCCGTCTATAGGACGAAAGGGTAGGGTTCCTATGAGAATGGAAATAACAGAAAGAAAAGCAAATAGAAAACGGAATGAAATAGAACCCCTATAAACAAGGTTAGGGCTAAGCTCCACAACCCAACATCAAACTATTAGAAAACTAAGAAATGGCTATAAGCAATCAATGGAGAACATGCAACAAACTGTAAGCAAATAAACCTGCAAGAAAATATGTTAAACAACTACAATAAACATGACAAAAAACAGAAAATGATACCTTCTATGGGTGGAAATGGGCCACCATGCCCTAGCTTGGGGAGCACCTCTCTTAGGAATGGGAGCTTTGTCTCAATGGAGGAATGGAGGAGAGGGAGGGTGAATGGCTTGAGAGGCAAATGGTCTCAAGGCAGTCACACGGGCAACATAACGATAGGGAGATAAAGAGTGATTTGAGAGTGACCCCCACCCCTCTATTTATACTTTTTTCTTAGGATTTTTAGGGTTTTAAGCCCCTGGTTGGGGTTTTAGCCCCTTTCGCCCAATCCTTAGCTCCTTTTGGGGTTTTAAGCTCCTTTGAGGGGTTTTAGCCCCCTTTTGGAGGTTTTAGCCCCTATGGGAGCTAGTTTGGCTCTTTTTAGGGGTTTTTAAAGCCCTTTTTCATATTTTTAAGCCTTCTTAAGAGTGTGGGGGTCAAATGAGGGTCCTGCATGGATGTCTTTGGGTGGTGTAGGTCATGTAGAGCTTAGTGAGGGATTTTTTGGGTTAACAGATTGTCCCCTAATGTGTGAGGGTAGGAGATCATCGTATGGCCGACGAACATCATAGGATTTTCTTGGGGAGAGGTGGTGCTTCCTGGGCTGGGGCATGGTGGCTTTTGGTTTTTGTATTAATATGGTTCCCATCAATGGGTGAGATACAAATAATGTGGACATGTATATGGACAAGGCGAGCATCCCCATGCTCATAACGATGTCAAAAGAATAATGTGATCTAAGCTCTATAATACAAGAGCCGATCATGTACAACTGTTGTTACAATAGTGGTTGCCTCAATGAGAGGTTGGATACAATATAGATATGAAGAACTGCTACATTGGACCCATGGCATTCTCATGGAATGCTATATCTTCATGACTGATGGTCTGTGGGATCTGGAACGGTACATAGTTTACTGACGGAGAGTCAGAGTCTCTGTGGTACAAGTATGTTGCATCAATCATAAATCTATATAGAAATACTGATAGGGCTTCTGAATATTGTCTCCAACGCAACCCGAAAATCACAAGGAACATGAACCTGTTGGGATCCCTCAAATAGACTCATCAATGTGCTAGAGTCAGGTGAAATCCAAGGTCTTCGACCAAATACTGCACGGACCAATACCTTGTACGAATCTCAACGGTGCGATGATGTAGTTGGAGTCAAGCACGTGAGAAACAACCATTTCGAGAGGCACTAAGGACTCCTCTCAAGTGGTCCAAGGAACTCATCAATGAGGTTAATGAAATTAGGATATAGGGACCTCTGGATCTATCCTCTGGAATACATGTGTTGTCGTCGACAGGGGGAGACCTTCCCCTGGTCAAGGCAATGGTGTTTCCTTGACCAAAAGCACGAGGGAGATAACCAAAAGATGTGAGACAATTTGAGGACTGACCCACTGAATTGGGGGGGGAGGGAAGGAGTTGAACAGGGACAGAGGGAGTGTAGTGGACTCAAACTTCCTTTGTTCAAAGTATGACGACAGGGCGGACCAGGCAGCAAATGAAACTGACTCATGGGAAAGGGATCACAACTGCAATACCGGGAATGTAACTGTAGATGGGAAATACTTGGGGGAGGTAGACACTTTTGATATTGATGGGATCCAAGGAAGACACATCGTAGAGTACTCTGAACAAAGGCAACCCAAAGTGGGAATGTTGCCAAACTATTATCTGTGGGGTGGTGTCTAGAGACACCATTGTGGTATGATCTCGTGGATTTTTGGCAAGTCCGAGAAAGTAAATGCTCGATGGTGCTTTCAATTTTAGAGAGTTTGAAAGTATGAATACGACTCCAGTGGGGGCTCTTTTTCGTTGGTACTCTCCTGTGCCCGAAAAAGGATAAAAGTACACGCAGGAGAGCTCGCCCATCCTTTAGGGGATGGGAGACTTATTTACTGTTGGTAGTCCGTTGAGGCCGGAAAAGGTTAAACCTATACTAACTAGATGATCATTCAGATACTTTTATGAGCATGAATGAAACCAAGTTTGCTCGATAATCTTTTCTTGATGAGAAGGCTGGAAAAGAGCTTAACGAAAACCCATGGTGAGCTTTTTCGTAAAGTTCGGCCCCTCTACCCGAGAAATCATAAAAGGATGCAGAGGGGAACGGTCTTGGCTCAAATGTGCCAAGGTGGTCCTTTTCATTTGATGGTCTACATGGTCCGCAAAAGGAGATAAACGAGACGATGTAGACACCATTTCCTATACTTTAACGAGCGGGAAAGGAAGCAGTTGCGCTTGACAATCTTTTCATTATTTTAGGAGTTAGAAAAGACCTTAAAAGAAATTCCAGTATGGTCAACCGATTGCGGTGGCACAGGTGGTTCCCCCATGTCAGGACAGTGGGCAGTGGTCCAAAGGTCATCCATGCAGTATGGATGGAGCAGGTGGCTCTCAAACATCCCAATACATGCACGAGATAGATCGCGACAGAGGCATGCGAGTCGGTCTGGTAGAGGCATGCAAACCTAGGTGGCTGTCGGACAGAGGTCAGGAGAGCTGTGTGTGAGTTATGGTGGATGGACTTGAGTACATGTGATGTGAGTGCAAGTTCAGAGGGAGTTATATGCCAAATGCATGCAAAGAAAATGATTCATCCTCCAGACGATGGTCTGAGCATCCGCATAAGGTGCGGTGGACAGATTAGACAACTATATGCTAAAATAAAATGACGTGCCTTCCGGGCGATGGCCCAGGAACCCGCATGAGTGGCAATAGGTAAGTGTAATGCAAGTACAGGTCTAGAGACACTTACATCACAATGATGTGGCTCATAAATCGAGGTAACTTTCGGGAAGTGGTCCTAGAAATTACTTGTTAAACATGAGACAATGGTCACATAAGGAGATAGAGGGCAGAATTCTGAAACGAGTGGTGTGAACGACGTCTCAAACGGACTCCGTATGGTCCTGTTGTGTCGAAAAGGAGAAAATAGGTCAAATGGGGCCTATATAAGGGTGGGGAGCACTTTGTGAAGTGTCATTGTCACTATTCACTCTAGAGTTGGAGAGGTGGGCCCTAGATTTTTTTTTGTTGATTTCTCCTGTTCAGACCGGCAGTTTCGAGTTCCGCGTCTTGCAGGTAAGAGCTCTTACGAAATCTATCCTTTTCAGTGGTTTACATTTTGAATTTGATCACCTAGAGGTCCTCTATGAGCCTGTTAGGGTTTCAATGAGCCAAGTCGCACCTTTCGAGGGAAAAAGAATGGCTAAGTCGTACCTGTGAGGCATTATTAAGCGACCTAGTCACTCTTTTTGGCCAAACAGGTGCGACTTGGTCCCTGGGTGACATTTTTTGCTGAGAGCTGTGGCTAACACCTGAACTTTGCTTATGCAAGATGCCTATGGCAAAGTGGTGTGAGAGAGACTGCAAAGACCTTCGGGAGGAGGCATTCCGTGACGGGAATGTGCCTGCTACACTGGCCCGTTGTGGTTTACTAAATTTCATGCGGATACCCCTCATGAAGAGCTTGTGTCTGTAGTAGTGCTTTCCAACTCCTTGTTAGATACGACGAAGCGATGGAGATCTTGTTATCTTGCCGCTAGAATACTGCGACCCACATAACCGACCACATCCATGAGTGGCGACGACGTCGTAGTTTGTGCAGGATTCAACTTGATGACAAGATCTTCCTGGATTGGTTCCTAAAAACTTTGCTACCACCTATAGCAAAGGACGTCTCATATGAACGTCCCTAATCCAAAGAGGAGGCCATCTTGAAAGCCCGACAGTTTGATCTTATTTATGCTCAGTCTGGATACCTGTATTCCATCATTCTAGACGCTCCACGTGCGGGCACTTCCTACCGTGATGCGCTGGGGGCATCCCATGCTGCAGATGGCATTATAGGCTCTGTCTCCTATCACTCACAACACCATGCAACACCGTCTATGATGCCACCACACACAACCAACACCCCTAGTGTTTCCTACCCAAATCAAGATCCTTACTACTCAAGGATGATGTCTCATTCCGGAGCCACAACCTCTGACACACAACCCGCGCCACAACAGCATGCCTATGCACTAACTTGTCCAGCACAACAGTATTCGAGAGAAATGCCCAGATTTATAACCCCCCCATCTCACCCAATCTACTATGCACCACCAGTGCAAGCCATTGAAGCCCCTGACCCTATTCCTCCAACACCTTTAGGACAGGTGTTTGCACAGCAAAACCGTCCTAACCAACCAACCCCCAATAACCAACAAGGGCAGGCCAAAAATAACCGATCCCGAAACCAAGGCAACAATCAACCGCAGGGAGGCAGTCAACAACCAAAACCTCCCAACAATGCCGAGGCAAATCGACCAGCCCAAAATCCTCAGCAACCAAACGCACCTAGATGCAATGCTCCGTTGTTCACAAATGAACCAAGCAAGTTGTGTGAGGTCTAGGGGCACTATACACACGAATGCCCCTTCATGGGTCGCACCAAGCAAGCCATTCACAACGAGGTTCAGCATGCTACCAATACGATAGCCCGAGCTCAACCCAACTCGGCACCACAAGAGCCCCCACCCATGGTCCTCCAAAACCCATTGCCAGTCCAAGGACTAGTAGCAACTGCACCCACTCCCCAGCCCAATCCCAACGCCCCGGGGGCACCTTCGACACCAAAAACAGGTGTTCACCACCTGCTAGATATGATAGCTGAAGAGGTCAATTTACAGACCAGACGAAATTAGTATAGTACTAACACCGAACCCACTGATACATCAGAGACATCTACGTCCAAAACAACCAATGCACCTCTTTAGCTAAACCCTTTCCCTCCGCACCCCCCCATACGACGGATTTCCAACAACGTCACAGCTAGAGCTGCTGTAAGCTACAACATCGTGGATGATTTGTCCCAAACACCTACGGCCATGTCCACTCTTGAGGTACTCAAAACTTGCCCCAACACATCGAAAAGCCTTACTAGCCTCCCTTGGTGATGTAGACCCCTCTGACACCAAATTGATCACATTCGACACGGAGAACAGAGAACCACGGATGCCATCAACCATTGCCTTCCAAATCCTGGTATCTATTCGGAATCTGGTCGTGCACCGATGCATAGTGGACGAGGGGACATCCACGTGTGTTATGTCTACCTTAGTCTGGCAGAAGCTTGGATCCCCAATTCTGCAACCATCCTCTACGACTCTGTGGGCTTATGATGGCCACCCACTAAATCCCAAGGAATCCTCCCACACGTTCTCATTACATTGGCCGAGAAAATAGTACTGATTGACATAGAGGTTGTCAATGCTCAGTTGGACTATAACCTTCTCCTCGAAATAAGTTATATGTACGCCATAAGAGTCATAGCATCAACTGTTTTCCGTCTCATGATGTTCCCCCACGAAGGGAAAATCGTGATAGTTGACCAACTGACTTATCACGATCCGCAACGGCTAACGACACCCGCCAACGTTATCCCTATGATCAACACCATTGACCGCAAGGGCTAATCGCATCCACCAGTGTTATCCCTGCGGTCAACACCATGGTTGACAACATACCAGCCTCCCCATTGCCGAATGTGGGCCTCGAGTTGTTTGCCGATACCACCATGACAGCTTCTTTCCCCTTAGTGTCACCACTGCCGACACCAAATGAGACTGCAGATTTGTGCATGCTTTCATCTAGCACTGCTACACCCAAACATCAACCGCAACTGCAGCCCCAACCGCAACCACAACACCATCCGCAGTCGTAGCACCATCAGCATCATCAGCAGCCGCAGCATCATCAGCAGCTACAACATCATCCGCAGCCGCAGCATTATGCACAACCGCCACCCCAACCCCATCCCCACATACAACCATTAGGGAGTTATCTGGGCTTCTCCCCAGTACACACAATTCCCTTCCTCTTTCCCCCGCCTGGTGTCATGAGTAAGCCAGTAATGGATAACTTAAACTTACCCAATTTCACATTGGGAATTCCCGTGTGGTACCTTGATCCACCGACCCAACCTCCAATACCCCAGGTAGTCTTAACCCCCATGCAACACATTGCGGTCGAATCTCATCCTCCACCCGACCTGCAAAAGCCAACCACCGCACCCGCACCCGCACCACCCCACCGAAAAAGGGCCAGGGGAAAAAATGCGAAAGCTACCGTTGAACCTTGACAGATCCCGCCTTGCGCCATCTGCGAAGAACAGGGCCATCCAACTCAAAACTGCCCTGAGATTCCCATAATTCGCGTGCATTTGGATGCCATGGATGTAGCAGGGATTTCTCCTTGCTACAGGGGTAGGAATGGCTCCCTTCTGTCTATAGGACGGAAGGGTAGGTTCCTGCGTGTGGAAAATGTAGAAAGAAAAATGGAACAGACAGAAAGCAAAGAACAAGAAAGAATGGTCGTGAGCCCCTCTGTAAACAAGGTTAGGGCTTCGCCTTGGCTACCTGCAAACAACTATTATGCTACAATAAACCTGCAAACATGTTAGAAATCAGACCTGCAAACAAATGGTGGTCAGAAAACAGCTAAACTATCTAAGCAAATACATAAACAAAATGATGTTATACCTCTCCTTTGGTGAAATGGGACACCATTCCCTGGCTGGAAGCACCTCCCTATCTCACTCAGCAATGGAAGAGCTATGGCTCAATGGGGAAGATGGGTGGAAGAGAGGGGGATGTGGGTGGCTTGAGAGGCAAAGAGGTCTCAAGGCATCCATGGGCAGCATAACAGTCTGCAAGAGAGGTGTCCTTTGAGAGTGGGACCCCACCCTCCTTTTATAGCTTTTTTGGGGACTTTTAGGGTTTTAAGCCCTTGGTCAAGGCTTTAGCCCCTTTTTCAGGCTTTTAGCCCCTTCTGCCTAACTTTAGCTCCTTTTAGGGTTTTAGGCTCCTTTTAGGGGTTTTAGCTCCTTTTTGGAGGCTTTATCCCCTAAGAGAGTTATTTAGGCTCATTTTTGGGGTTTTTAAGCCCTTTTCTTCATTCTTAAGCCTTTTTGAGGGTGTGGGGGTCTAATGGGGTGTTACGAGGGTCGATCATGGGTGTCCTTGGGTGGTGTAGGCCATGTAGAGCTGAGTGAGGGATTTTTCAGGTTAACAGATTGCCCCCTGATGTGTGAGGGCAGGAGCTCATCGTATGGCCGACAGACATCATAGGATTTGTTGCGTAGAGGTGGTGCTTCCGGGGCTGGGGCATGGTGGCTTTTGTTTTTTGTATTAATATGGTTCCCATCAATGGGTGAGATACAAATAATCTGTGACATGTATATGGATGAGGCGGGCATCCCCATGCTCGTGACAATGTCAAAAGAATAATTTGATCTATGCTCTAAAATACAAGAGCTGATCATATACAACTGATGATACAATAATGGTTGCCTCAATGTGAGGCTGAATACAATACTAATCTGGTACATTGGACCCATGGCATTCTCATGGAATGCTATATCTTCATTACTGACGGCCTGCTGGATCTGGGACGATACATAGCTGTATGGACTTGCTGATTGAGAATCAGAGTCTTTGTGGTACAAGTATGTTGCATCAATCATAAATCTATATACAAGCACTGTTGGGGTTTCTGAACACTGTCTCCAACGCAACCTAAAAATCAAAAGGGACATAACCTGTTTAGGTCCCTTGAATAGACTCATCAATGTGCTAGAGTCTGGTGACATCTGGGGTCTTCGACCAAATACTGCACGGACCAAACCATGTACGAATCTCAACGGTGCGATGATGTAGTTGAAGTCGAGCATGTGAGAAACAACCATCCTGAGAGGCACTAAGGACTCCTCTCAAGTGGTCCAAGGAACTCATCAATGATGTTAATGAAACCAAGGTACAGGGACCTCTGGGTCTATCCTCTGGAACATGTGTGTTGTTGTCGACAGAGGGAGGCCTGCCCCTAGTCAAGACAATGATGTTTCCTTGACCAGAAGCGCGAGGGAAATAACCGAAAGGTGTGAGACAATCTACAGACTGACCCGCTGAAGGGGGGGGGGGAGGCGGAGGGAAAGAATTGAACAGGGGCAGGGGGGTGTGGTAGACTCAAACTTCTTTTGTTCAGAGTATGACAGCAGGGCGGACCAGGCAGCAAATGAAACTGACTCATGGGAATGGGATCATAGCTGTAATACCGAGAATGTCACTGCAGATGGGAAATACTTGGGAGAGGTTGACACTTTTGATATTGATGGGGTCCAAGGAAGACACATTGCAGAGTACTCTAAACAAAGGCGACCCAAAGTGGGAATGTTGCCAAACTGTTTTCGTGGGGTGGTGTCTAGAGACACCGTTATGGTACGATCTCGTGGATTTTTGGCAAGCCTGAGAAGGTAAATGCTTGATGGTGCTTTCAATTTTAGAGAGTCTGAAAGCACGAACAAGACTCTAGTGGGGGCTCTTTTTCATTGGTAGTCTCCTGTTCTCGAAAAAGGATAAAAGTATACATAGGAGAGCTCGCCCATCCTGCAGGGGATGAGAGACTTCTTTGTAGTTGGTAGTCCAATCAGGCCGGAAAAGGTTAAACCTATACTGACTGGACGTTCATTCAGATACTTTTACGAGCATGAATGAAACCAAGTTTGCTTGGTAATATTTTATTGATGAGAAGGCTGGAAAAGAGCTTAACGACAACCCATGGTGAGTTTTTTCGTAAAGTGCGGCCCCTTTGCCCAAGAAAGCATAAAAGTATGTAGAGGGGAACGGTCTTGGGTTGAATACGCCACCGTGGTCCTTTTCATTTGATGGTCTACATAGTCCACAAAAGGAGGTAAACGAGAAGATGTAGACGCCCTTTCCTATACTTTAGCGAGCAGGAAAGGAAGCAGCTGCGCTCGGCTATCTTTTCATTGTTTTTAGGAGTCAAAAAAGAGCTTAAGCGAAACTCCAGTATGGTCAACCGATTGCATAGGAACAGGCGGTTCCCCATGTCAGGACGGTGGACAGTGGTCCAAAGGTCATCTGCGTAGTATGGATGGAGCAGAAGGCTCTCAAACATACCAATACATGCGTGGGATAGATCGTGATAGAGGCTCGCGAGTCGGTGCGACATAGGCACGCAAACCAAGGTGGCTCTCGGACAGAGGTCAGGAGAGCTATGTGTGAGTTGCAGTGGACGGACTTGACTACATGTGATGTGAGTGCAAGTCTGAGGGCACTTATATGCCAAATACATGCAAGAAAAATAAATCATTTTGTGGACAATGGTCAAGAGATCCGCGTAAGGTGCGGTGGATGAAATAGACAGCTATGTGTTAAAATACAAAACAAAACTAAAAATGGTGACCCTTAACGAGCGGTGGCCCGATAACCCGCACGAGTAGCGGTAGGAAAGAGTGATACAAGTACAGGTCCGCAGACACTTGCATCATCATGTCATGGCTCGTAAATCGAGGTGACTCATGGGAAATGGTTCCAAAATTAATTTATTAAACATGAGCGATGGTCTCATAAAGAGATAGAGGGCGGAATTCTAAAACCAGTGGCGTGAACGACGTCTTAAACAGAGTCCGTATGGTCCTGTTATGTCGATCGAAAGAAATTACGTCAAATGGGGGCTATATAAGGGTGGGGTCCACTTGGTGAGGTGTCATTGTCACTATTCACTATGGAGTTGGAGAGGTGGGCCCTAAATCTTCATTTGCTGATTTCTCTTGATCCGACCAACGGTTTCGAGTTTCGTGACTTGCAGGTAAGAGCTCTCCCTGAATCTCATCTTTTCAGTGGTTTACATTTTGCATTTGGTCACCCAGAGGTACTCCATGAGCATTTTGGGGTTTCATGGAGCCAAGTCACACCTTTCGAAGGAAAAGGAGCGACCTGGTCGCATCTGTGGGGCATTTTTGAGCGATCTGGTCGCTTATTTTGCCCAAACAGGTGCAACTTGTCCTCTGAGGGGTGTTTTTTTATGAGAGTTGTGGCTGACATCAGGGTTTTTGCTTGTGCAGGATGGCTGAGATCAAGTGGCAAGAGAGAGACTGCAAAGACCTCCGGGAGGCATCATTACGAGACGGGAATGTGAGAGATACACTAGCCCGTTGCGGATTGCTTAAGTTCATGAGGATACCCCTCATGAAGAGCTTGAGTTTACTGCTGCAAACACTGGTGAGTTTCTGGGATGTTGATGAGGAGGCGTTTTTCTTTCAGGGCTAGCGGATTGAGATCACGCTAGCAGATGTGTACTTTCTGACTGGGCTCCGTATGTTGGGATTTGTGGGTGACTTGGCACCGGTGTTGTCTCGGGGGGAGACATTAGAGGAGCTGTGTGACAGGCACTGTTATGCTACGGCGTATGTGTGTGGCTCTTATATCCCGATGTGTGACATCGAGGATTTGTCGACACGGGTGGTGGCGACATTATTGCTGCACATCTTGGGATCCACAAGGAGCCACAAGATCTCTGGAGGGTAGCTTCAACTAGTAGAGCGTGTTATAGGGGGCACGTACTATGGATGGGGCCATATGTATCTTCAGGCTATTCGACGGCAGCTGAACAAGTCGAAGACATCTGGGGCAGGATTTTGTTTTGGCTCCTTCCTGTGTGCTTTCTTTTTTGAGAAAGTACCTACACTGCGTTCGCACCGGGTTGTGCAGGATAGTGGTCCATGGGAGCCACGGATGTATTGGTGGTGCCAGATGATCTTCCGAGAGGGTGGCGACAGAGTGGGCCGCATCTTTACTGAGGAGCTGTTAGAGCAGTGGCAACAGCTTCCGGTGGTAATCGAGGAGTACCCGTACATGGGTATGAACTATCATGGGGACCCCGAGATGCCCCGACCTCCCGGCCATGCGTGGGGACCAGTTGGTATGTATGTGTGATGTTTTTATGTTCATCTTTATACATAGTGTAGTTTGAGCTGGTTGAAAGTTGTATGTTGATATGTGTGGACTAATGGTGTCCTTATTTGTATATGCAGATATTGGTCCTCGCCCACCGCCCGGGCATTGGAGGCGGGTAGTTACCATAGCTCCTGCGGCGGTTCCTGCTGGGAACCCTCCCAGGCGACAACGGGAGATGGATGACTTGCTGCCGCATCTGGAGCGGCTTGCTACTGGGATCTCTGATGACGGGTGGCAGCATCTAAGCAGGGATTTGATCACTTCTATTCATAGTTTTCCTCTCGAGTGGACTGCTGTGATGAGGAGGATGGCTTTGGCCTGTGAGCAAGTTCGTCGGGCGACGTGAGGTGATCTTCCTGTGAAGGATGAGTCTTTTGAGGAAGATGACGACTCCGAGTCAGATGATGAGTCTCAGTCATATTAGCAGCCGAGTGGGGTTGTCCCTAGTGCGTTGGTAC
>LPNX010522259.1:2101-13399 GCA_001517045.1 Pseudotsuga menziesii | reverse complement strand
ATGATTATGCATGATGTTGTGGTTGTATGTTTCCTATATGCAATTATGAATGTGCCAATTTAGAATATCATTAGCCATTTGATCTGCGACACTATTGAGGTTTCTGGGAACATGTGTGAATGTGATGGATTCAAATGCTCTAACCATCTGTTTAGTGCGTAGGAATTTTCTAAAGAGGCAGGGATCACGTACCCGATAGTAGTTGTTCAACTGAGAAACAAGCAGCTAGGAGTCTAAGAACACATCGAGATGGTGAACTCCTAACTGGAGAGCAACGACCAAGAGGCCATTGACACCATTGTATTTAGCCTGGTTGTTGGTCGCAGTGCCCACGCATATGCCGTCGATATGGATCAGCTCGTGCGATGGGGAGTAGATGACCCATGCAGCCGAGGCAAGGTTTGGAGACCATCTTCTTGCTCCATCAGCAAATCCCATATACCGGTTTGAGGTGTGCTCCATCTGGAGGAATGAGAGGAAATGATACATAAGATTCACTTTTAAAAAATGTGTAAAACAAAAAGGGAGAAAGACTATAGTACAAGTTGTTATGCCGTCACTCAAAGGGGTGACGTTAGAGGGAAAGTCATTTGGACTTTTCAGGGATCAGCGGTAATTCCTTTGTGTGACGTGATGAATCCTTGTACACGGCCGGTTGGGACACATAAAACACACTTGAAAGGGTTCAAGCGGATTCCGTACTTGCGACATCGTAGGAAGACTTGTCGCAGGTCGTCTATGTGCTGTGTTTGCTTTTGCAACCACGCAATGAGGTGGTCTAGACAAGCCAACATGATGTGAATGAGGTCACGGAAGCAGTGTGTCATGGCACGCTGGAAAGTGGATCTAGCGTTTTTCAGACCAAAGGGCATGACTCGATACTCAAATGTGTCCCATGGGGTTGCGAATGCCATCTTATAACAGTCTTCTTTCCGGATTTGGATTTGGTTATAGCCGGAAAATCCGTCCATGAAGGAAAAGGCCTCATGTTTGACGCACTCATCGATGATCTAATCGATGAAGGGCGTTGGGAAGTTGTCTTTGGGACATGCCCTATTGAGGTCGCGAAAGTATGTGCAAACACAAATGGTACCTTGTTTTTTGTTCACGAGAATATGATTAGAAACCCAAGTGGTGTACGCAATGGGGTAGATGAAGCCGGCAGTGCACAGCTTCTCTATCTCGGCTTTAACCGTGGCCACTTTGGAAGGGTGAATGGGCCGTTGGTTTTGGCGTACGGGTGCCACATCGGGCCATGTGTCGATGTGGTGTTCCACGATGGATGGATCTAAGCTGGGCATTTCAGTGTATGACCAGGCGAAGATGTCGCAGAATTCTTGGAAGAGAGCTTTGTAGGCAGCGACCTCTTCCAAAGAGCAAGATGCCCCCAGCATGATTTCTTCAACAATCTCAAAATTGGTTGAGATGTCGATTTTGATGGTGGGTGAAATGTTGGCCATGTTCTCTTCTTCGAAGGTGTCTAGTGCCTGGATGGGGTTCTTGAACCAATCAACTTTCCCATGGATGAAATCTTTGGCCTCCACGGAAAACTGGTCAAACTGCGACACAAGTTCTTCGAGGAGGAAGAACGAGCGATGGTGCATGTCGTCCCATGGGTATTATGAGGCGATCAGAGCTTCAAGTATCTCCTCATCATTGCTGAAGCAATGAAGAGACAGGTCTGATGGACCGTCGTTGGAGGTGGAGATAAGCGGGTCAGTTGAACTGGACATCATGTAAATGGACATGGTGTCTGAAGAAGGCGGTGGGGGTTGAACTTCTTCGATCAAGGTGATCTCAGACCCAAGGGAATGTTGATTGAGGTCAGCTAGAGCCATTCAAAATTCGAGCAAGTCTTGGCAATGGTGAGAGTAATGTCCATACAAACCGCAAAGGGCGCAAGCGTGGTTTGTTCTCAATGCCTTATTTCTGGCTATCGGCGCTGTTGGGAGTTCAACCACAGAGATGTTTTCGTTTGTATCCATGGCATCCAAATGCGCATCATTGGGATTTCAGGGCAATTCTGAGTTAGGTGGCCCTGTTGCTCGCAGACGGCGCAAGGTGAGACTTGTCGCGGCTCTGCGGTAGGTTTTGCATTCTTGCCCCTAGCCCTTTTTGGGTGGGGCGGTGCAGGTGCAGCGGTTGGCTTTTGCGGGCCGGGTGGAGGGTGAGACTCGACCGCAATGGGTTGCACCAAGGTTAAAACAACCTGGGGCATTGTTGGTTGAGATAGTGGATCCAGGTACCATACCAGAATTCCCAATGTGAAATTAGGAGGGCTTAAGGTGGTCATTACCGGCTTGCTCATGACCCCAGGTGGGGGAAAGAGTAAGGGAATCGTATGGACTGGCGATGAGCCCAGATAACTCCCTGCTGGTTGCATGTGGGGATGCGGTTGTGGTTGCGGCTGCGTGAAACGCTGCTGCTGCGGATGATGTTGCAGCTGCGGACGATGTTGGGGTCGGGGTTGGGGCTGCGGCTGCGAACGGTGTTGGGGTTGGGGCACTTGTTGTTTGGGTGCAGTGGTGCTGGATGAGACCATGCACAAGTCTGTAGTCTCATTTTGTGTCGCTGGCAGTGACACTAAGGGGAAATGAGCCATCATGGTGGTATTGACAAACAACCCAGGGCCCACATTCAACAATGGGGAGGCTTGTGTGTTGTCAACCATGGTGTTGATTGTAAGGACAACATTGGCGTGTGTGGTCGTCCCTTGTGGCTTAATGGTGGTAATGGTAGGGATAACGTTGGCAGGTGCCATTAACCCTTGCAGATCGTGATAAGTGAGTTGATCAACCGTCACGATCTTCCCTTCGTGGGGGAACATCATGAGATGGAAGACAGTTGATGCGACCGCTCTCATGGCGTACATATAACTTCTTCCGAGGAGAAGGTTATAGTCCAGTTGAGTGTTGACAACCTCTATGTAAATCAGAACTGTCTTCACAGCTAACGTGATGGGGACATGGGGGAGGATTCCTTGGGCTTTAGTGGGATGGCCATCATAAGCCCGCAGAGTTGTGGAGGATGGTTGCAGAATTGGAGATCCAAGTTTCTGCCAGACTAAGGTAGACATAACGCACGTAGATGCCCCCTCATCTACTATGCACCGGTGCACAACCAAATTTTGGATAGACACCGGGATTTGGAAGGCGATGGTGGATGGCATGCGCGGTTCTCCATTCTCTGTGTCGAATGTGATCAACTTGGAGTCAGAGGGGTATACGGCCCCAAGGGCAGCTAGTAACGATTTCCCCTGCGTTGGGCACGTTTTGAGTACCTCCAGAGCAGACATGGCTGTTGGTGTTTGGGCCAAATCATCCACAATGCTATAGCTGACAACAGCTCTAGCTGTGGCGTTGTTTGCCACTTGGCATATGGGGGGGCGGGGGAATGGGGGTAACTGAAGAGGTAGGTTGACTGTTTTGGACGTAGATGTCGCTGATGTGTCAGCGGGTTTGGTGGTGGTACTGTACTGATTTTTTCTTGTTTGTAGGTTAACCTCTTTAGTTGTCATGGCTAGCAAGTGGTGGACATCTGTATCTACCATGGGAGGTACCCCCGAAGCATTGGGATTGGCCTGGGGAGGGGGTGCGGTTGCCACCAATCCTTGGATTGGTAGTGGGTTTTGAAGCACCATGGGGGGAGGTCCTTGTGGTGCCCGGTTGGGTTGGGCTTGGTTCGTAGCGTTGGCGGCCTGTTGGGCCTCGTTCTGAATGGCCTGCTTAGCGCGACCCATGAGAGGACACTGAAATGTGTAGTGCCCATAGACGTCGCAGAGTGTGCACAGTTGGTTTGTGCGCAACGGGGCATTGTGTCTTGGTGCATTTTGTCATGGGGGGTTTTGGGCGGGTTGGTTTGCCGCGACATTGTTGGGAGGGTTTGGTTGTTGATTGCCTCCCTACGGTTGGTTATTGGCTTGGTTCCGATTATTTCTAGCTTGCCCTTGTTGATTGTTGGGGGCAAGCTGGTTGGGATGGTTTTGTTGTGCAAATACATGTCCCAACGGAGCGGGTTGAGCAGGGGCGGGGGCTTGGACCGCTTGCGCTGGTGGTGCATAATAAATTTGGGTGGGCTGCGGAGCCACAAATGTGGGCATTTGCCCCGCGTATTGCTGTGTTGGCCATGCCATGGTCTGAGCCTGCTGTGGTGGTGCAGGTTGTGCATAGGAAGTTGTTGCTCCGAACTGGGACATCATTCTAGTGTAGTCTGGAGTTTGGTTTTGGTAGGCAACACTAGCAGTGTTGCTTGGTTGTGGTGGAACTGCAGGTGGTGTCGGACGGTGCTGTGGCTATTGGGAGACCGAGCCTATGATGCCGTCTGCAGCATGAGATGCCCCCGGTGCATCCCGGTAAGAGGTGTTTGGATGGGGGGCATCTGGAATGATGGTGTATAGATATCCAGACTGGGCATAGATAAGGTCAAACTGTTGGGCTTTCAGTATGGCCTCCTCTTCGAATTGGGGACGTTCGGATGCAACGTCCTTTGCTATGGGCGGGAGCAAGGTCTTGAGGAACCAATCCAAGAAGATCCAGTCGTCAAGTTGGATTTTACATAAGCTGCGACGTCACCACCACTCATGGATGTGGTCGGTTATATGTGTCGCAGTGCTTTGGCGACAAGATAACAGGATCTCCACCCCTTCGTCATATCTGATGGGGAGTTGGAAACACTGTAGGAACATGAAAGCTAAGGAGTTGAAATCTGGATATTTGGCCTATGATAGCTCAATGTACCATTTGGCTGCGACACCTGTAAGGGTGCGTTGGAATAGCCTCAGCCTGATGGAATCGTCTACGATGCTGTTGGACGAGCACCATAGATGGAATGTCATAATATGGTTTTGGGGACATTCCCCTGCCTTGCCTTCAAACTTGGGGATGTCTGATGGCAGCTTAGTTGACATTGGAGGCCAAAAAGCTTGATGGCGAATGGGGTTGTTTGTCAATAGAGCCAAATCAGGCAAGTTAAGATGAGCCATGAAAGATAGATTTAACCCCAGGTTGATGTGAGATGGGGAAGGGATGGTGGTGGGGTTTGCAGGTGCATAATGTACCTGCATAACTGGGGGCATTGGTTGTGCCATTGTAGATGGGCCAATGCCCCCACTTGTGGTGGGAGGGACAATGTGGGTGGAGGGGACATTACCCCCATGTATGACAGTAGGGGCAATGTAAGTGGATGATCCACTGCCCCTTGTGTGGCAGGAGGGGCGGTGTGTGTGGAAGGGCCACTGCCCCCGTGTGTTGCAAGTGGGCCAGCTTGGCTGGTCACTATGGGTGGTGGCAGCTGATTTATGACAGTTTGCATGATTGTGCTTGGGTCACCTGCAGGATTGTTGGTGACAGGTTATGGTGTGGACATGGGTCCACTTGCTATGGCTATGCCAAAAAATGGATCCGGATTTGCACCAGCCATGAGGCTTGATGGTGCAGTATGGAGGTCTGGTTCAGACTGGTATGGGTCTAAATCTAAATCAAAGGCTGTGTGGCCTTTTGATGGTGTGATAGGTCGTCAAGAATGGTCTCGACGGTGTCGGTTCAATGACCCGAATTGTGGTGGTTCGCCTCTTAGGGGTGAGGAAGAGCATGGGGGATCAATTGTGTTAGATTGTATCAAACTTGTGGGAATGATGTTTGGACCCCAGTTTCAATGGCTTCCTATTGGTTGTAGGTGGTCACTCGGCCACCAATATTGCCAGAAGACAACGCTTTGCTTTTTCTTCACTAGCATTTTTACTCAATCGGTGGGGGTCATTGCCCGTTTCGCTTGGCAACTCCTCTCAACGGCCAGCTACTTTGAGGTTCTCGTAGTACTCCTCACAATGAGTTTCTGGGCTGAGCCCAAGTACTTCCCACGGTTAAGGAAGTCAGGGACTTATGTCCTCAAAGACTGCAGATTTTTTTGAACTTAGTGTAAATTGATAAATTTTAAGGGCTCTCTGAGCGTCATGAACTGAGTTGGGTTGATTACGTGGTATGGTGTATATGTTTTTCTATCTTTCCAGTATTAGGTGGCTGCAAATGGTTTATAAATTCATCATATTGTGGTAGAGTTCATATCATTATGAATACAAGCAGTAAATAATCAGAAAGTTGCAAACAGATACATTTTTAACCCTGAATGTGACAGCCTAACTTGGTGACTACCTTACACCTATATTCCTCTTAGACCAAGAGAAGGTGTTGGGCTCTCAACACAATGGGAATAAGCCCATCCATAGATCCACAGGTCACCTCCCAGATGCAAGGTTGGTCAACAGGGAGGACGTTTAGCGCCGTGAGAATCTCTCTTTCTCTACCCCCTCTACCTTCTAGGTCATCCGTTTTGAATGGTTTAGAACAATATTCAGTGAAGGGCCGAGGACTATACGAGTTGTGCCCTTCTTCGTATCCTAGAATACCCCGAAGGGTGATGACTGGGTAGAGGAGGAAGGGTAAGCAAGACTTGATTTTATGTTAATTTTAGTTAAGCTACATTCATTAAGCCATTAAAACTTGTTTTGAATTTACACTTTGTTTGTTGATGAAATTGCAGTAAATTAAAATAGAAACATAAATTGAACTACTATGCTGGACAGAGGCGGATGAGCCGCACTGACAGTCCCTATTAAACTGAAAATTAAGTACTGATTGACAGACCGCACGTTTCAGGTCAATTTCGGCGAGGGGGTCGCGAAATTTTTCCAGAAATGGGCAAGGGGGTCGCACAGATTTCACAGACAAAAGCGGTCTGCCTATCTGAGTGAAGTCACACCTTTCGGGGGGAGAAGGGCGACCTGGTCGCGCCTACGAGGCCTAAAAGAGCGACCTCATCCCGTATTCAGGCCCAATAAGTGCGACCTGCCCCGGATTTGGGGTTTTTCTGATCCTGAGTCAGATCCAGCCGACAGTCACCTGTACTGTGGCCAAACTGACTCAGATTTTCCTTGCAGAGGCTTCAACAATAATAAAAACTGGAAATAAACTAGATCTAAGCTAGATTTGACAGAAATTTTAAAAACTAGGGCATAAACTGAAAAAACTTGAAATTAAAAAAACTGAACTAGGAATCCTGTGGGATCGACCTGGTATGGTCGCCAGTTCTGTAGCAGGGATCTCTCCTTGCTACAGGGGCAGGAATGGCTCCCTTCCGTCTATAGGACGGAAGGGTAGGTTCCTGTGTGTGGAAAATGCAGAAAGAAAAACGGAACAGACAGAAAGCAAAGAATAGGAAAGAATGGCCATGAGCCCGTCTACAAACAAGGTTAGGGCTTCGCCTTGGCTACCTGCAAACAACTATTAAGCTACAATAAACCTGCAAACATGTTAGAAATCAAACCTACAAATAAATGGTGGTCAGAAAACAACCAAACTATCAAAGCAAATACATAAAACAAAATGATGTTATACCTCTCCTTTGGTGAAATGGGCCACCATGCCCTGGCTGGAAGGACCTCCCTATCTCACTCAACAATGGAAGAGCTATGGCTCAATGGGGAAGATGAGTGGAAGAGAGGGGGATGTGGGTGGCTTGAGAGGCAAAGAGGTCTCAAGGCATCCACGGGAAGCATAACAATATGCAAGAGAGGTGTCCTTTGAGAGTGACCCCCCACCCTCCTTTTATAGCTTTTTTGGGGACTTTTAGGGTTTTAAGCCCTTGGTCAGGGCTTTAGCCCCTTTTTGGGCTTTTAGCCCCTTCCGCCCTAACTTTAGCTCCTTTTAGGGTTTTAGGCTCCTTTGAGGGTTTTTAGCCCCTTTTTGGAGGCTTTAGCCCCTAGGAGAGTTGTTTAGGCTCATATTTGGGGTTTTAAAGCCCTTTTCTTCATTCTTAAGCCTTTTTGAAGTTGTGGGGGTCTAATGGGGTGTTATGAGGGTCGGTCATGGGTGTCCTTGTGTGGTGTAGGCCATGTAGAGCTGAGTGAGAGATTTTTCGGGTTAACAATGAATACAACGAAAAACCTCCCTGTGGTTGAACTCCCAAGCGGGCCAATAGTGAGAAACAAGGCATTGAGAACAAACCATGCTTGTGCCCTTTGTGGATTGTATGGACACTATTCTCACCACTGCCAGGACTTGTCCAAGTTTCAAACAGCTCTAGCCAACCTTTCACAACGTGAAAGATAAATATTTCCCAGGCCTTCGACATGGATGTGCAGGCAGTGCTCGAACAGAGGTAAGTCACATCTTTCGCAATTAAGAAAGACCCCCAACGTGTTGATATGTTCAATCAACCTATTAATGGAAGAAAAGACGGAAAACACATATTTTGGTTTTGTTGGTATGTGCATGCATGCACTACAATCTGAACTACCCAGAGGAGATCGTAACCAAAATCAGTGGACATCTTGGAAGACACGAACCACACGAGGTCCTCATTTCTTTTACGTTTCATACAAATCAAAGAACGCATGGACCATACGGAATGCTTAGACCATGCCGAGAGGAAGCAGGAGTCTTGGAATTTCAGAGGCAAAATTACTCTCACAATTACTGTTACAGGTTGTTTTTCCAATTTTTTGCTACAGTCCAGTATGGGGAATATCTGGTAATTTTATGTAACGTTACTAACAAAATAATAAAAAATAAAAAAATTAATTATGCGCCAAAATAAATGTCGATATGTCGACCTTAAATAAAAAGACGTGTCTTTTACTTTGAATCAACTAAATGGCTATATATAGGACACACCAAAGCTTATAGCCTCGTGAGATTTGATCTATCTTGGCTCTTGATAGAGCCTAGGATTTGGATCTATGTTGGTTATGCCGAGAGGCGCTCTATAGCCCAGTATGGGGGAGATCTTGTAACGTTACGTAACGTTCCTCATGTAAATGTCGGCTATAAATTTTATGAGGGAGATGTTGTAACATTATGTAACATTGCTCATGCAAATGTCAGCTATAAATATTTACTTCTATTTACTTATGATTTCCGATTTTGAGGGAGATGTTGTAACGTTATTAACTTTCCTCATGTAAATGTTGGCTATAAATATTTACTTTTATTTACTTATGATTTCCAATTATGAAGGAGATGTTGTAAAGTTATGTAACATAGATGGTGTAATGGTATGTAAGGTTACTCATATAAATGAGGGCTATAAATATTTACTTCTATTTACCAATGAAAGTAAATAATTTTTCTGGCCCATTAAAATAAAAACAAAACTACTTGTATTTTGAAACACCTACTATTGTATACTTCAATTGCAAAAATTTATATAGACTAGATGTTACCGACAATGATTAAAGCCAACGATTTGGTGACGAAAAGCACAATACATGTATGTCAAAATAATAGTAACAGAAATGCATAATTCAATGGATTGTCACCCTGCCATGCTCCATCGGATGTCGTCTTCATCAATTTAACACACCTTTGTGTTGTAGAATTCGCTTCGCTTGTGGCTCCGATCACTACACTCTCCATAGCTTTCTTCTCACCCAAGACGATTCAATCCTGCAAACGTTTAATATAAAAATCGCCCCATAAGAGCTCCCAACTCTACGAAGAAAACAAAATTAATTCCAGTGTGTTTATGCTTAGTATCCTCGATATATATACACGGTACAGTAGCTTAGACACCCCCGACCGTAATCAACGTTAACAATAGCTTTCTTTAAACATGCATCTCCATCCAACACTCTTGCCTCGCTAACCATAAGATAATTTCTTATTGTACTCCTGGCTACCACAAAGCTGGAGAAACCATCTACTGGCAGCCAGAAAGTTAGTGCCAGGTTGATCAATATTTCTATTAACCTTGATATGACTATGGAAAAATTGTTGTATTGATTTACAGTTACCTCCACTGAATCATACCCTCCACTAGTGCATGACAAAGGGATTTCCAGGCGCCATGACAAATTGTTCCAGTGACTACCAAAAGATTTAATTTCAATGGTGCTGTGACCATAGAATTCCCAATTAGTTCTTACAATTCCTTCATTTCTCACTATGATTCTCATCTTGAATTGGAACCTCATGTTAATTGAGATAGGTGAAATTGCTAAGAGAACGGAATCATGCCCTCCACTGGTGCATTATTCAACAAATTTATAGAAAATGGAAGTATTGAATACTCTAAGAAAACCAAGAAATCTCGACAATAAAAAATGCATGACCAAGAGCTCAAAAGCAAAACTTTAAGGTTGTTATAGAAACCAACAAAAATGTTATTAAGGAAAGAGTAATTTAATTTTTCAGAACTAGTTCTCAAATGTTATTTATAAAGTTTGGAATCAAATCTGTTCGACAAAAATGTTATTAAGGAAAGAGTAATTTAATTTTTCAGAACTAGTTCTGAAATGTTATTTATAAAGCTTGGAATCAAATCTGTCCGATTAAAATGGAAAAATTGGATTTGGACTATTTTGGACTGAGTTCATTGTGTAATAAAATACCTTATATTTAAAAGTAAAAATAAGCTGACTTTTTACTTTCGTTCAAACATGATGGTAAAAAATTTAAATTTTAGTTTTAAAAATTTTGTTTTAATTTTTTATTAGTTTTTAACTTGTTAAAATATCTCACTTAAAAAATGGTAAAATATAATTTATTTTATCTTAATAAAGTTAAATTGATATTATGATAAAATTGTATATATAAAGTGAGGTTAATGAATTTCAATAGCTATAAAAGTTAATTAATAATGTCATATTATTGATTAGAAATAGATAGAAGTTGATTAATAAAGTATGAATAACTATTAGAAATATATTAGTGGAATTGTAATGGGTACCTTTATAGTGTGTGGAATGGTCAATCTTAGGTTTGTGTGTTGAAATAAAGATCCAAATCCTATGTTTTATCAAGTGCTGAGAGGGATCAAATCTCCCTACATGCAAACTTCTTCTCACGTATTGGAGGCAATGAGCTATTCGAGGAGAGGTTTGCATTTGCAGATATTTGATCCCTCTCGGTGCTTGATAGAGCCTCGATTTGGATCTACGCTGGTTGTTCACCAACCACAAGTTAACTGGTTATGTTAATATTGTTTATGGTTCTTAAAGCTAAATTTTGAAAATTTTGTTTTTGCGCCGAGAGGTGCTTTATAGCCCAGTATGGGGGAGATCTTGTAACGTTATTTTTATTAATAATTTTTTTTTTAATTATAGGCCAAAATAAATGTCATTCAGAAAAATAACCTAAAATGGGGGAAATGTTGTAATCTTCCTACCTAACAAAACAATAAAAAAGTAAAAATTTAATTATCCTTAAAAAAATCTGGGTGAGATGTTGTAATGTTCCTACCTAACAAAATAATAAAAAATAAAAAATTGAATTATCCACAAAAAGATGTTGGCCTTGCAAATGG
>LPNX010522218.1:161806-256411 GCA_001517045.1 Pseudotsuga menziesii | reverse complement strand
CTCATACATGTGCCACTTACATCATAATGTCAATGCAAAAATTGTATTGAATATATTGAATAATTGTATTGAATAATTGAATAATTGAATTATTGAATAATTGTATTGAATAATTGTATTGAATATATTGAATAATTGGATTGTATTTTTATATAAACTTTAAATAAAAATCAACTTTAACTTGAACTATAAGTTCATAAATTTTAACTTATAACTTTATAAACTTTAACTTATAAATAAAAAAACTTTATCACTTTAAGTTTATAAACTTATAAATAAAATCTTTAACTTATAAAAGGGTTAAAAACTTAAAATTTCTATAATTTTTTTATAATTAAAAAATATTAAAAATTAAATAACATTATATTATAATTTATATTTAATAATTTACAAATCATAGAAATAAATAATAATAAAACTAATAAAAACAAAACTTAAACTTATAATCTAAAGTTCTAGACCACACAATCCAATGGATAGTAACTCAGTGCATTTCATATTTGTCACTTTGATAAAATTATCTCTATCTTATTTTATATATTTTATTATAATAAAATATATCTAATGATATCATCCCTATATCATCACAAAATCCTATATAATTTAAAAACCATAAAGGCAAATAATATATATGAAAATGGAAAGAAATATTTTATTAAAATATATCTAATGATATCATCCCTATATCATCACAAAATCCTGCGAATATCAATGGCTCAATATAATTATATAAATGATATAATTTAAAAACCATAAAGTCAAGTAACATACATGAAAATGGAAAGAAATATTTTATTAAAATATATCTAATGATATCATCCCTATATCATCACAAAATCCTGCGGAATATCAATGGCTCAATATAATTATATAAATAATATAATTTAAAAACCATAAAGTCAAGTAATTACATGCTAATAGTGGAAATAAAATTCAATTCAGCGTTGAAATAGCGTGGAAATAAAATTCAATTAAGCGTTGAATAATATATATGAAAATGGAAAGAAATATTTTATTAAAATATATCTAATGATATCATCCCTATATCATGCGGAATATCAATGGCTCGATATAATTATATAAATGATATAATTTAAAAACCTTAATTTTGTTATTTCGTTCAATTCTTCCGAACTCTCCATGATTTGATTGCTGGATGATCATTATTAGCTGATTACTTGTCGTAGCTTACCTTGTTCCTGCGGGATAGTCAAGTAGCTAAGAGGGTTTTACTTTAGCTGAAGCTGAAATTGTTTAACTGCCCCGGATTGATTCTCAACAGCTGGAAGAGACATAGCTGTATGGAGAGGTTGAATGGATGGCGGCTGGAGGGAAGGACAGACCGGACGGATGGAACGATGGGGAATTACCTGCAAATGCTATCAGGCATCGACTTCCCTATTTAGAATCGCCTTTTACAGACCACGGGGAAAGGATTCATGCAAACGATCGGTCTGATTATATGAAACTACCCATCTGAGACGCTTTTTCGCAGTCCGCAATGGCTAAATATAATTATATAAATGATATAATTTAAAAACCGTAAAGTCAAGTAATATATATGAAAATGGAAAGAAAGCACGATTGTATCCATCCTGAGGGAAGGATGAATCATTCCATTTATATGGCACAAAGAAGAAAGAATCGGAGTGAAGCGGTTTCATGAGGTCAATACAGAAATGCAGCTGGAAAGCACAGTCGTGACTCTATGTATTAACAACAGAGTCTTACCTGTGACGGCCGTGAACCCCACCTCCAGCAGCAGCGAAGGCCGTGAACCCCACCTGCCGTGAACCCCACCTCCAACAGCAGCGAAGGCCGTGAACTCGGAAAAAGGAAATGGATGCTGGATGAAAAGAAATTGATGGGTGAAAAAAAGGACATGCGTGGTCTGTTTATAGCAGGCTAAGGTGCCTTTCCCTCCAGTAAAACCGACTGTCACACCACAAAAATCGCGGGTGTTTTTCGCGGGTTTGTTTTGTGGCCCAAGTTGCACGACGAGTTCCGGCGAGTACTCGCGATTCTAGCGAGTAGCAACGATTCCGGCGAGTTTTGGCGGTTACCCGTTTCCGGCGAGTTGTCAGCCGAGTTTCCAGCGGTTACCCGTCTTGGCGTTTGACTCGGGCCCACTCGCGAGTACTCGCGAGTACCAGGCGAGTGGTGCTTCATTGGTAATAATGTAATTTCTTGAACCTTGGCATTTTGTAATAGGGGCTATGAATGCAAATGAAAATGCTATGACACCCCCTAGCCATTAGTTCAAGTCCCATGTCATTCTGGCAAGGGGTTAGGAAGTTAGACCAATTTTGGTTAAGACAAGGTTTTTTTTCCTAGGAAATTAATTTAATTTCCAAGGGTGAAAAATTAAATTATTTGATTTTGAAGGAAAAAATCAAATAAGGCCGTGGTAATTAAGTTTGGGGTGGCTAAGCATAGTCAATTTTTATTTAAATAACCCCCCCCCATGGTCAAAATAATTTTTTAAAGATTTCCTAAGTGGAGCACCCCTTTTGTCTTAATAAAAGAAAAAATAAAAGATAAAAGAATAAAAAGATAAAATAAAAAATAAAAAATAAAAATTTAAAAATTTTAAAAATAAAAGATAAAAAATTAAAATAATAAAAATTAAAATTTGAGTCAAAGGGGGCCCCACCTGAGTCATGGAAACCTTAGATCTAAGGGTTAAACTTCATTGTGACATGGATCTATCTTTTTGACCATTGATTTGAAGAGGCACCCTTGGTTATGATTGGTGGATGGCTTGCAAAGTCAACAAACCTAGATCTAAGGGTGGAGGAGAGCTAGAATTTAGATCTATGTTTTGGACCCTTGATTTGAGAGTGGGTTTGGGATCTTTTCAACTATAAAAGAGAGGCCCTTCCTCTCATTTTATCATCATTCTTTGGAGCATGGTTATGCTGCCAAAATACTCTCTCTTCTCTATTCTTATCTCTCAAGCTTTCTTTGGCTATTGTAATGTTGTTGCCCTATTGGGGTTTATAATACATCAATCTTTGGAAGATACATTTGTTGGTGCACCCATTTTGTGGCTTGAAGAGTGAGGTAACTGTTTATGGTTGGTTATTGTTGCATTATTTCAGTGTTACAAACATCGTCGATATATCGGCAACATCGCGATATATCGCGATGTTAACTCGCTGGCGATATATCGGCAAATATATCGCCCCGATTTTTTTGGCGATTTTTCCCGATTTTTCACGATATTTGACGATTTTTCGCGATTATTGCCGATTTTTCGCGATATTTGCCGATTTTTCGCGATATTTGCCGATTTTATGGCAATATTTGCCGATATTTTCGAATGTGGTGTGATTTTTTGTATTTTTCGTATTTTAAATATTTTTTATTTTTTTATTTTGTCGATATATTGACAATGTTTACCGACATTTTCCCCGATAATTCCGATAATTTCTTTTTGGACCCTTGGCAACATATTCGCCGATACGATATTTGTAACATTGCATTATTTATCATAGAAGCTCTCCACAAAGGTTTTTGTGGAGAGACTTGTAGGTAGAAGTTTTTCTATTTGCACTTGTGATTAACATTGTAAGATTTTGCAAAAGTTTTTGCATGATTTATGGTGTTCTCATCTCTATGTGTGAGTTTTGCAGCTTTAGCTAAACTCTTTGCAGGGATCCAAGCTTGGAAAAGTTCTCCCTCCAAGGCCCTAATCTCTAATCTTGTTTTCTGTTTTAGGAACTAGTATTTTTGTTATTGTTTAGTAGCAAAATCTAGTTTTCTTTAAAACATCTATGTTATATTTTTATTATATATTTCAGATCTGATTTCTTACTGTGTTTTAGATGGCTGGAAATGCAATTTTCAGCCCTCTAATATTCAATTTTCTGATATTTTAAAACGCAGATTTTTACTATAAAATTATTGTATTTTTATGCTAACATTTTCTAACTTCCTTTTAAGTTTTCTGTCATTTTCCAGCAAGCTTTGTTTGCTGGATTTTAACAGGTTTTACAATTTACAAGGGGAGGTTCTGCCCAAATCACATTAAAAACACCTCAACTTACAACTGGTTTCAAAGGGGTTTCAAACCCTCATCTTTTCTCATTTTCTTTATTATTTTGTAAGCCTCGGGAGAGTCTCCTCGTGGGTATTCTCTAAAAGCTTTCAAAGTAATTTGTAATCATATTGTAATTAGATAGGAAGTAGATCACTAGTTGTGCTTTCATTTTCAAGTAGATCTAATATTTTTTCCAGATTTTTTTTTTAACCCACCTTCTCCTTTAGGAAGATTGATATGTGGTTAATATATTTTGTTTAGATTAGTTTACTTTCAAGTATTTCTTTTCCAAACGAAGCATTTAATTATATCTTTACTTTTTGTCACCTAGTTTACTGTTTTGAAGGGTTATACAACCTAAATTGTCCGTGTATCCTCTGCCCTCCCCTTAAGGGAACTTGGATCAAGAGTATGAAAAGCGGAAAGGATTAGGGGCTTTAGAAAATCTAATTAGCTCACATTTCTTTCTTGCAAATCTTTAAGTTTCTGCAAAGTAAATTTATTCTATTGTCCAGAGATCAAGTACCGGCACCTCCCTTAAGGGATAAAGCATAGGTTGACTCTATTGATTGTTTAAATTGTGATTTACTTGCTGCACTTTATTTATTGTAAGTCAATCTGTAATTTACTTTTGTACTTGATTTTATAAATTGGAAATTAACCAACTTATTTGGCCCCTCCTCCTCTACTCAGTCATCGCCCTCCGGGGTCTTTTGAGAAACGACGGGTGGTTGAATAAGTTTTAGTAATAGCCATCCACTTCCATATCATTCTCTTCAACTAAAAACGGGTGACCTTGGAAGCTACAGGGGGTGAGAGACCGTTGGGGGTCTCACGGCGTTCGCATCCTCCTTAATGAGCACCGGGCACTTGGGGTTTGACCTGTAGATCTACGGGTGAACTTGTTTCCACTTTGTTGAGAGCCCAGCACTCCCTCTTTGATTTGAAGGATACGAAGTTGGGGTAGTCACACCACTGGATCTAAAACTTAATCAAAGACTTCAACTTTAATAAAATTTATTAAAACAAACCAAGAGACATTGCAAAACGCCTTACCCACATTTTTGTTTCTGTATTTGTTTCAAAGTCCTTGCTTTTCAAAGCTTTCATTTTACAAGTACATCTTGTAAGCATCTCAATTTCATTTCAGTACCTTGCACTTTCAAGTATAATATCTTTAAAGTATTGTGGCACGCTTGAGTAAAACATTGTTTAATCTTGTAACTTGAAAGCAATCTGTCGTTTGATCTTTGGCATAATAACTTGTTCATCCAGTGTATATCTTGTTTCCTTTCAGGTATCATTGTATATTTGTTTAACCATTCTTTAACACTTGTTTCTATTGTGTAATTCATTTACATTGTTCATATTGTTAATCTTGCTTCGCTTAGACAACTGTGGATAATCATTCTTAATTCTTTTGTAAGTTTGTAACTTGTAATCTTTTTTACTCCATTTAATCTAGGCACTGATCTTGTAACTTTGTAACCTTAATCAAATAAAATCCCTTTAACTAAATTGTTAATAAACCTTCATGTAGGGACTACCCCCCTTGGCTCTGTTAGGATTTGGCCTAAACGGAGGTGTTGGTAGACTATGGTGACAGTGGTCCCCAACTCTAACTTTCCCCCAAGGACACACAAAGCGGGTTGGAGACTTCCTCGTGTCATAAAGTGTGTATTAGGTAGCAACATGGTGGTATAAATGCCACCCTTTTTCCTAACATGATGTATTTTGATAAAGAGTGTCTTCCATACCCATCGCAATAGTTTTGATAAAGAAAAGTTATTGCGATGGATCCGGAAGACACTTTTAATCAAAGCTTCGATCGTAGAAGCCTATGAACTGAAATGATGTATTTTTTATGTAGAAAAATGAAACATAATTGTCATAGAAAAACTATAGGAATTTTTTTAAAGTGTTAGGGAAATTATGGGTAGTAGTTATCAGCAACTGAGCATGGTCAAAACCTAAGTGACATCAACAAACTTATCAATGGAAAATACAATCCTTGAATCCTCACAATGATCAAGAACTACCACAAAAAACCAAAACTCTCACAAACTCTAGGTCACGACCAATCACCACCTTCAAAGGCCGGACAAGATATGCCATCTTTGCCACCGGAACCAAAGATGGAAGTACATCTCATTTTCCAATGTCCCCTCTATTACAAGTTCAGAGATAGACATCACTATTGATTCAAAGATTTGGGAGGCTCTCTTTTCACTTTCTTCCACTACCCAACCAGCAATGTCTTCATTTCTTCATGAATCATGAGAGAGGCTTTTGGGTATAGATCTCAGTGTTTATAGGTCACGCCTCACCTGGAGACCCTCAGGAGGATCACCTCATACCTTTCGATTGCCCCATCTAATAGGAGGAACAAACGACAATCAAAGATACAGGATACCTCAAAGCTGATATCAGTGAGACCTCAAGTATCCTCTCAACCTCCACCCCCAAGGGGTCGACAGACTTCTTCCTCAAGACCTATGAGGACCTGTCATCCAAGATCTCAGGTTGGACACCACCATACTAACAAACAGATCAGCTCCAGGCAGCCCTAGAGTCGAGCTCCACATAAGCAGATGGAGAACCCGACTCTCAATCTCCTCACTCATCCCTTAGGTCTTAGATCTTATTATCTTTATGATTTTAGCATTGTTCTAGTAGATGCCTTGGCAATTCCACTTTGTACTGACAACTAATGTAATGTTAGGAGAGCTGAGATCCCCCATTCTTGTACTCCCCACCCCAAGATCATACAACCAAGCCCCCTCAATCTCAGCCACTCCCCGGAGGATACCATTCACCAGTGCATTAGCCCTTTCATAGTGCTTGAATATTCCAATGGCAAGCCCAACTCTCAATCTCCTCACTAGTCCTTGACTGCCAGCTCCAGCAGGCCTTGAGATTCTCTCTTTTGCTCAATACCAGGATGTTCGGAGCCTCATAATCTTCAACACTTCTATCATACCAGGATACCAACACATTACTTTATAGTCTCTTTTTTATCTCTTTTTCTCTCTTTTGCTCAATACCAGGATGTTTGGAGCCTCATAATCTTCAACACTTCTATCATACCAGGATACCAACACATTACTTTATAGTCTCTTTTTTATCTCTTTTTAAAATTTCTTTAACTAGACACCTAGTGGCTAGCGTCTAGCTGACTCTTAGGTCTTAGATCTTATTATCTTTATGCTTTTAGCATTGTTCTAGTAGATGCCTTGGCACTCCCACTTTGTACTGACAACCGATATACTATTTTAGTCCCTCTTAGCTACTTTTGTGGCCTTTTGTTGAACATTAATAAAATTATATTATCTTAAAAGAGAACACAAAAATATCCATATGAGAGGCAAACAATCTACATCATGAACACCGAATGTGATTTTCACTAGTAAAAGGAGGAAATTGTCTTAGGGTATGCTTGCTCTACTTGCTTATATAAAGACAATGCAAAGAAACAATCCAGACAGTGTTCAGGAACTCCCACAAAAAAATCAAAATAAAAACCAGTACACAAAATTCTCCATATGGGTGGCAAACAATCTAAGCATGCACCAAATGTGTGGCTTTTACTAGTAAGAGGTCAAAATTGATTTCGAATATGCTAGCTGTCCTTGGTTATACAGAGACAATACTTAAATACAATCCAGATTCCAGACAGTGAACAGGTCCCAGAACACAATCTACAGCATACACCAAATGTGTAATTTTCACTAGTAAAAGGTGGTAATTAGTCTCAGACTACGTCATCAACGCAGTGACTAAGATGTTTATATAGAAATAACGCAAAAATACAATCTAGGCAGTGATCAGGCAACAAGAATAAAAATTTAACAGAAAAATGAAAAAATATTAAATAAATAAAACAGAACACAAAATTCTCCATATGGGTGACATAATTTAAGCATGAATACCGAATAAATCCTCCATATGAGTGACATAATTTAAGCATAAACACCGAATGTGTGATTTGCCAAGTAAAAGGTAGTAATTGATCTCCGATATGCTGGCTTATATAAGAACAATTAAAAAATTAAAATAAAAAACAATCCAGACAGCGATCAGGAAACCCCACAAAAAATTAAAATAAAAACAGAGCACAAAATTCTCCATATGGATGGCAAACATTCTACAACATAGGCCGAATGTACGATCTCGAAAATTGTAACTCTCCTTCCTTATATTGGAAAAACGTAAAAATACAATCCAGACAGAGATCAAGAACTCGCACCGAAATTATGAAGAAAAAAAACAGAACACAAAATTGAAAATCCTCTATGTGGATGGCCAGCAACATACAGTATGCGCCAAATGTGTGATTTTCACTATTAAAAGGTGGTTATTGGTCTATGATATGATAGCTCTCCTTGATCATATAGGAAGAGGAATTTGTGTCTGTATTTTTTCTAAAATCATCAAATCCATTTACCTAGTCAGCAATTAATGAAAATGTTTGAAGGGAAAACTTACCTCTTTGTTAGAGAAGCGGAAAACCGGAGCTCCACTTAGCGGTGGTCGCCCCATCGTGCAATAAGACCTTCTGCTAACTCTACTTTTTAGCCCCCTTCTCTGTAACCCGCCTCTATCTTCAAAATCACTCCTCCAGGCAGCCTGACAGTACAAACAAAAATACGTAAATAACATTAAAAGGATACTAAAGTTGTAAGACAAACACAAAGCCACTGGAAATACAGATTGAATCCTTTCTATAAACTGGATCAACAAAACTGAAAATCTATGTAAGGAAATCAAAATATAGAAATTGATTTAGTTTTTTAAATATGTGCTGTCGTGACTCTGATCATACATGGCCATGTCATTATTGGAGAAATCTCGCTAAAATCAAAAAATTAAGAAATACACACTAAGCTAAGCTAGGGCAAGTGCTTGCCTATGAATGGAGGAAGAAAAAGGTGGAAAATAATTTTACCAAAATGAATCTGCACTCGCGTATCCTTGAAACTCCAGCTAGAAGGTTAAGATGAGTGTAGAATGCCTTGAAATTCCAACTAAAATGCTATGGATTGAAAACAATGGCGGATTTAATAGAAATGGGCTTTCCTTCCTCTCATGATCAAGATCCCTAATCTACCCCTCCAATATATGCACACCCCCACCCAGCTTAATTAAGCTCTATGATGAGGCCAATACGGCATGTGCTCATTGGATGCTTTTGCTGACCACTTTTCACAAGTATATGTTCCCACTTCTTCTTTGGGGAGGGGAGATATTATTGATAAGAGGATGCAATGCCCACACGAATCTAAAATCCAAGAAGCTTCCTTTTATCAAATATTATAAAGATGGATAAAATATTAGATTTTTTTTAATTGCAGAGTTCATTTTTATTATAAATTAAAATAAATCACATTTTTTTCATTTTTATTATAAAATAAAATAAATCACATTTTTTTTAATTGTTGTTGAAGAACATACTTGGTCAAATTTTGGTAGAGCAAACTCTCGAGAGGGGTTTCGTTTGCTTGGCAACCCAGAATCAAAACCTATTGCTCCCGGAAGGCGACATTTAAATCCAACCATGCTAAGGGTTGGTGCAGCCAAGCCGGGTGCGATCCCCAGGTGATTTTGACGGCTTTGATGTCCCTGGATCGTGGTTTCTCAGACCAAAGGTTTGCCCAAAAGTCACAGGGCACTTAACCAACAACAAAAAAAAGAACACACACCTGCTATTTATGAAAAATCAAGGTGTCCTTAATGTTCAATATAACATGTCGTGAGCTAAATTTGAATGGAGGTGAGGAGTATCACAATCAATGCTCTCAACCACCCAATCTAGGCTCTAATGACAAATTATATTGTTCATAGGGTCATAGCCTTACATACTTCACTATTAAAGTGTATCATATAACTAACCGAAAAAAAACTATAAACTTTGCATATCATGCTAGCAACCATTTTCTATGTACTCATGAAAGCCTCAAAAAAGTATATATAGTCATATACATATAATTTAGAAAACTTTAACAAAATTATACCCATGACACATGATGTTAAAAATAACTCTTAGATAGGTCCACTGAATGCATCGGCTTCTTTGTAGCATGGATTAAAGTATCATCCTAGATGAGGTCCATGATCATGTTCGGTCATAGTGGCATCCAACGTCTACCATCATTGCCAAGTATCAACACTTCCCTGTAGACCATCCTTGGATAACGAGTCTTCTATCTAGTTCATTTCTCGATATATATGTGCTCATATTTTATTTCCTGAAGTAGACCAATGAGTTTATTTATTTTTTCATAGAGGGGTTTTTAAAAGATGTTCCTATGGGGTCTCTTTTGACTCCTTCAATTTATCACAAGTTTTGGATCCCAAAAACTTGTAGTCTATGCACGCCTTTTGTGATGGTAAATGTCAAGATTAACTTTAATGCCAACAACTCAGCTCAGCTCTATTGTTTGTGCATCCCACAAGCCTATTCTAAACATAATTAGTTTCTAAAAATGTAAAAAGATAAAATATTATATTAAGATTAATAAAGAAAAGACAATTTTACTAGTCAAAAAAACTTTCCCCTCTCTCTTTTTTATATATAGTTTTCATTAAAAATCAAAATCACTTTTTTAAAAATTATAGAAAATAAACTATAAATAAAAAAGAAATATAAACAAATGTTTCTAAGGCATAATACTTATTAAGTATTTGTAAATGGGATGTTACACTAAGTGGACTTTACTATAGGAAGAACTTAAGGGTTAAGTATATTTGAATTAAATCTCTATCTAAATCGATGACCAAAGTGTATATCGAATACAAATTATGGACTTCACTGTAGGAAGAACTTAAGGGTTAAGTATATTTGAATCAAAGCCCTATCTAGATCAATAACCAAAGTGTTATATCGAATACAAATTATAGAGATGATGGTTGAAATTATGTATTGGTATCTAACCTAACCCATTAGTTATAGGTATTTAAGTGAGTTGATTAATGCATAAGATTATCATTTTTTAATAAAATTCATTAGGTAATTGGTAATGAAATTTTCTATTGTAATGAATAAATTGCTATGATAGTAGAGAGCACAATGAACTTGATGAGTACATGTAACTTTGATTCATTTTTTAATAACAAGTTATGATCATTTTTTAATAATAACAAGCTATGGCTTTTTCCTTCGTGAAAAAAAATCCACTAAGTAATTGGTATGTGGTTAATTAATGGCATGTGATGTATTTTTTTAAAAATCCTTATACTATATATTGAAATTGGAATTGTACAATTTATTTATAAATCTTAATTCGAGACAATAGTTCATGAATATGGAATTGCACAATTTATATATAAATCTTAATTCCAAATAATAGTTTCATGAATATAAATTTTATTTATATATGTTTAAAATTTGTAATTAACTTTTAAATATTATTTTTGTGTTTAAATCAATACATAAAAGTACAAATACCTTAATATCCTAATAATAGATGTATTCCACATAACAAAAAAACAACTTTGGTTGTAATTCCTACTAAATTCAATACATCTGCAAGGTCTTCTTACCCTATGTTCAAGGGAATCAACTTTGATTTTAATTCCTACTAAATTCAATACATCTTCATGGTCCTCTTACCCAATGTTCAAGGGGCAACACATAAGATTGCCAAAAATCATATGAAAAAAAGGTCTTCTCACCCTATGTTCGAGGGGGATTGCAGCAATTTTAAAACCCAAAACAACAAAAAGGAATTCGTTTAATATCCCATCAATTTTACATAATGAAAAAGTGTTTATGGAGTCTTTTATTTACATGGGAGGTCTTATATTGGTAAAAATGGTAATTCCATCAAAATCAAAGTCAAGGAGCTACATAAATCACATTTGAATTCATACCTCAACATTGGCTATTGGGACAACTTTTAAACTCATAACAACAATAAGGAATTCCCTTAATATGGTTAAGGATCCCATCAATCTTATTTACATAATGAAAAAAATGTTTATGGATTCTTTTATTTACTTAGGAGACCCTATCTTGGTGAAAATGGTGATCCCATAAAAATCAAAATCAAGGAGCAACATAAATCACGCATCAAATTTGTATTGAAAATACTAGCGAATATCAATGGACAACGAGGGGTTCGATCCTCCCTGACTCTACAAAAATTTAAATACTAGGAATCGAGATTGCACGTTGAGGAGTTGAGCACGCACACTGACCTCGGATTGAACGCCTGTGAGTCTGTCAGTGTCGGATCTGGCTGCAAACCTCTGCGGCGTTGTCTCCTTGCATCAGCATGGGCCCTGGAGGGGGCCCCAAGGCTTCCTCGTCCCTTCCACCAAAGCTGGTGGCTTTCAAGAAACTAATCGAGAGTTGTGGCAAGCGAAAACTGAACGAATCACAGCACAGATTTGTCAAAAAATTAGATAGTATTCGCACCGTTTCCCTCCCAGCTGAAGAAACGTGTCGGTCGGCTCTGAATCTAGCAGAGCGAGGACTCATTGGGAAGTTCACAGGCCTTTGGCCCTCTCCCAAGGCTGTAGAAGCATGGATGCAAAGGAATTGGAGACCGTTAGTAAAGGAAGCCATCAGAAGCTACTCTGTAGGTAAGGGATTCTTCGTGTTCATGTTCGAAGAAGGAGAAGACATAAGTCTCATATTCAGGAACGAACCATACTTCATGGGCCCTCAGGGATTATATTTGAACAAATGGACCCCATATTTCGACCCTACGCAAGATGTGTCATCGACAGTCCCGGTATGGGTGCGACTTCCCAACTTACCCTTACACTGCTGGAAACCGAAGTCATTGGAAACCATTGGCAACACCCTTGGAAAATACAAAGATCAAGCAGAGAGAAAGCACCAGTACTCCTGCGCAAGAATATGTGTCGAGGTAGATCTAGAAATAGGGTTACCAGAAGCAATTAATCTAACGGTCGGAGACTGGTCACATATCCAGGAACTGGATTTCGAACAACTCCCCTTCAAATGCAAATTCTGTCATAGTCACGAACACTTCGTGAGATACTGCAAGAAAAAGGCTGAGGAAGATGTGGAGAAATCCAAAGAACAATGGACTCATTCTCAAAAAATAGCCTCGGTAAAGACAAATAACAGGAAAAAAGGGAAAGAGATGTTAACGGGGTCGGATGTGCCAGCACTAAGACAGGAACAAGAGATAGGAAATAAAGACCAGGCAAAGATTGCAGCTATGGAAAATCCTTTTGCAATACTCAGGACAGCAGAAGACAATCCAGAATTAGCAACCGAGGAGATAGAGCAACAAACTCCCCCTCCAGCAGTTGAGAAGGAAACAACAGAAGTACCTCACCTTGGATCCCCATCAAGGATCTACTCTTCACCAACCTATGCAGAGGTAACAAGGAAAAAACCTCTGGAATATTTAGGGTCATCACAAGATGAGTCTTTCGAGAGGCCCTAAAAAAAAGCAAGGAGAAAATCTCTCAAGGAAGCCAGAGAGGAAGAAGCAGAGAGGCAAAAAATGCAGGGCATCCAATCCACTATCGAAATGTCCATCGGGAGAAATACCAGAACAAGACCTCCTAAGGGAGGTTCATGCCACCCCAATCTTAGTAAATAATGCGGCTAGTCTCTTAGAATTATGGATGACTAGGGAACCCGTTGAAAGCCGAAGCAGTCAAAGATCTTCCGAAAATAGAACCCCCCAAGATTCTCATGCTCCAAGAGACTAAGATTGAAGGGGAAACCCTTCTTCAGATCAACAACCTAAAGTGGAAGAAAAATGCAGGGAAGGCTATAAGCGCTAGAGGTTCCTCTAGGGGCTTAGAAACTCTGTGGTCGAAAGAGGAGTTTCAATTAGAAAGCTCATTTGAAACCCAACACTGTATCTTCACCGAGCTCCGACATTGTTCAAGTAAGCTCACCTTTTCGCTCTTCAATCTTTATGTTCCTGTTCTTCAGTCAAAAAAGATAGATTGTTGGCTAACTCTTGCAGATTTCATAGAAATATATTCCCCCTGGAATATAATTATTGCCAGAGATCTAAATATGGTCTTTGATCCAAAAGAAAAGAGGGGAGGAAACAATGGCAAGGATCAAATGTTACCCCTGGTAAAGCATCTTGTGTAGCAATGGGATATTTTGGATATCAAGCTAAAAAGAGGCATGTTTACCTAGACAAACAACAGAGTAGGGGTAGATCACATTGTAGCTCGTCTAGATCGTTTCCTAGTCCATAGCACATTACTGGGAAAGTGGGTGATCTCCTTCAAAACTCTCCCCAAACTGACTTCAGATCAAAAACCCATCCTACGTCAGCTGGAAGAGGAAGAGAATTTGGGTCCCATACCCTTTCGATTCAGTCCACTCTAGATTGAAAAAGAAGGATTCATGGAGAATGTTATCTCATCTTGGTCCACTTCAATGACAGGGTCTCCTTCTTTTGTGTGGGAGCAGAAGATAAAGGCCACGAAGATAGCATTGAAATCTTGGGTCAAAATTCCCATCAACACCCCAACCAATCATAGAAAGGAGACTATTTAGTTGTTAGAGAATCTGCAATTAGATCTTGAGAGTAAGGAAATTACTCATTCAGAACTAGAAAAAGAGTAGGCAACCCAAGCTAAGTCTTATCTCTCTTTTCAACAAGAAGAAGAGTTTTTTTAGGCTAAAGTCTCGAAGTTTGTGGTTAAAGGCAAGAGACCGTAATACCTCCTACTTCCATAAACAATCTAGAGCCAAATTATCCAAAAATCACATTTATGAAATAATATCTTCAGACGAGACTCTTCATAAAGGCCATGAACAAATAAAGTTAGCAGCTGAAAACTCATTATCAAAACCTGTATAAAGAAAATGGAGGAGGCACTGAGGAAGTCGCCTCTGACTTCCTTTCCCACATCTCTCTTCTAGTCACCAAGGAAGACAATACAGCTCTCTCAAAGCAAATTATAGAGGAAGAAATCTGCAATGTAATTTGGTCCATGGAACCAAACAAGGCCCCTCGGATGGATGGCTTCTCAATCCATTTTTATAGGCAGTGTTGGGAAATCATCAAGATTGAATTTATGAGAATGGTAAAGGCTTTTCAATAGAAATCGAAAGTGGAAGGTAGTACAAACTCCACTTTCCTTGCCATGATACTCACATAAGTGAATCTGAGCTCTTTAGAAAGATTCAGGCCAATCTCACTATGCAACGCCTCCTACAAAATTATGTCCAAATTGTTGGCAAACAGAATTAAACCCCTTCTTGGGAAAATCATCTCATCCAGGAAGGAAGGATTTGTCAAAGGGAGACACGTCATTGACAACATAATCCAAGTGCAAGAAGCCGTCCACTCTAGTTACCATAAGAAGGAGCAAGGAATGATGATAAAGCTTGACATGGAAAATTACTCTTTTCTTTATAAAGTTCTTCTCTCCTTTGGGTTTAGCACAAATTTTGTTAATCTTATCAAATCTTGCACAGAAAAACCGTGGATAGCTCCACTTGTAAATGGCAGACCAACCAGTTATTTTCAAGCCTTGAGGGGAATAAGGAAAGGTTTTCCCCTCTTTTCTTTTCTCTATATTCTGATGGTTGATTCATTGAGCAGAAAGCTAACAATAGTAAAGAATCTTGGGATAGATCCAGGTATAAGGATAATGAAAGATATTGAAACTATAAATCATGCTCTTTTTGCAGATGATTCACTGTTGTTGGGGGGAGCCTCCATCAAGATAGCCAAGGTCTACAGTGGAATTCTCCAGGATTTTTGCAGCATAAGAGAAGCCCTCATTAACAAAGGGAAGAGCATTGTGTATGGTTAGAATGCAGAGCAGAAAGATATCCAAAGAATTACACAATATTTGGGCTTTGAGGGCTTTGCAAAGTGGAAAAAAATCAAGTATCTAGGACTCCCCTTAACTCTAGGTGCTAACAAATATTCACTGTGGGATGAAGGGCTGAGCAAATTAAAAGCCAAAATCAGAGCTTGGGGTGGCCAATGGCTAACCAAAGCTGGTAAACTCTTGTTAGTAAAAACGGTTCTCTCATCTTTACCAATATACCAAGCTTCTTTCCTCTTAGCCCCAAAATGGATCATGGATCATGTCTCCAAGCTAATCTGAGACTTTCTATGGAAAGGTGGAAAAGGAAGCCAAAGAAAATTTCATCTAGTAAAGTGGGATATCGTCAAAATGCTGCTGACAGAAGGAGGATTGCAGGTTTGTGATCCTGGGCTCACTAACATAGAAATGGAAGGAAAAATCCTTTGGAAAATATACTCTAACAGCAGGCACCCTTTCAATATAATTTTGAAGAAAAAGTATATGAAAGGTGATTCACTGCGTAACCTCCAGGCAGACAAAACTCCCAAAGGAACCATCATGTGGAATCTTTGTAGGAGGGGGCTTGATCTCTTCCAGAAGAATCTTTACCGTATCCCTGGAAATGGGAAAAGAATTCTATTATGGCAGGATAGCATCATGGGACAAGCTGCTCTTGACAACATGGAGGAGATTAATGGGGTCTGTGAGTGGCTAAAATAGCATGGATACACCATGTTGGCTTCATTATCGGAGTGGAATGACGTGGGGAGCTGGAAAGCATGGGCCATTCCATGTTTACCATTGCAGTTGGAAAAACAAAAAAACTTGCTTCTCTTAGCGCTCACGGATCTAGCGTCGGTTCACTTGCAGATGAAGGCTCGTTGGGGCTGGGGGAAATTGGATTGTTACATGCCAGCGCAGGGATACGCATCTCTGCACATTCACCAATCGATGTCTCTCCCAGCCGAATTCTGGAAGCAAGTCTGGGATTCCTTCAATCTTCCCAAGAAAAAAAAGTATGGGTTTTAATGCACAAAAAGGCTTTAACATGTGAAAATTTGACAAAACGTGGCATAATTGGCCCTCACAGATGTCCCATGTGTTGCAGTGAATCAGAAACTCGTGATCATTTGTTTGTGGATTGCAACTATGCTCAGGAAGTTTGGTCTCTCACACTCTACAGCCTCAATGTCCCTTCCTTGGAGAAAATCTCGCTGGTAACGCTTTTGTCCAATTGGAAAACGAGATATCCTCATTTAATTCAAGGAAAGTCTACTTGGAGTAAAATTTGGGTAGAAATTCCCAAATATGTGTCTTGAAATATATGGCTGTCCATAAATGATCAAATCTTTAATAATACGCAACACCTTCCTCTTAAGGTGTCTGCCAAAGCCAAATCACTCCTTAATGAAACGGTGGGCGTCCAAACTTTTAAGAAGGGATACTCTTTCCCCCTGAAAGAAAAAAAATGGATGGGAATTTACACTTTTAGAGATATAAAAAAGGAAACTGACCTGCCCACTACAAACCCAAGGTGGTGGATAAGAGACAAGGAAGCAGACTTTCAAGCTTGGTGGAGGTCTCAGGCCAAAGCTACAATCTTCTTTGACGATGCCTCTAAAGGCAATCTAGAGAGGTCAGGAGCTCGCAGAGTGCTATACTCCATGGATGGTACTAGAGTAGAAAGTTTTATCTAGGGGCTTGGACAGAAAACAAACAATCATGCAGAAATTATGGGGCTTCTATAGTCTTGTCAGATAGCTCGAGGGATAGGGATTAAATAAATTCAAGTTTTTAGGGATTCGAAAATGTTGATAAAGGTTTTAAACATGGATGCTCTCTTCAACAACCCACTGCTCAATAATACTTTGCATAGGTTGAGGTTGGTGCTTCAATATTTCTCTTTATATCTCTTGTTTCATATTCTACATGGATTCGACAAAGAAGCAGATACAAAGGAAAATTTGGGTTGCCTTTTGTCACAAGGAGCACTAAAAAAGAATGAGGATGAACCTTATTGGGTACCAATCGCGTAGTTTTGAGAAAAATAGATAGGAGCTTATTTATAAGTCTTTAAGGAGACTGGTGAATGTTTGTATTGAAGGTTGCTTTGGCTATGTCCCAACCAATATTCTTTTATAATATTTAACTGTTTTAGTTATAAAAAAAAACTAGCGAATATCAAACACTATTTAAAAAGGAAATTTAGAGAAATTATTAAAATTTAAAAACACTCCAATACATAAAATATGGTTATGGCTGGAAGATCATTGTGCCACATAGATATGTGTAAAAAGAAAACCATGATGAGGTTTTGTGTGTGCGTGCGTGTGTGTGGGTGTGTGTGTGTGTGTGTGTGTGTGTGTGTGTGTGTTAATAGTAACGGTTACTTGTATTTATATAAAAAAAGAGGATGCATCCTAACTAAACATTCTAGAATTACAGCTGGAAATTACATAGAGAGATGACTATGTAGTGCTTTTGATGATGATTAAAAGCAAAGGGTTCAATACATCTTGTAACTACATGTTTGCTACTATAGTTACAATCTTTCTTGCTAGGGTATAGCCTACAAATTTTTCTTAACAACATAATACATTTATTTTGCAATCACAAATTCAAAAAGAGTAAGACCTAGCCATACAGGCTTGTTTCCATTTTGTATTTAAAAACTTCTTGGTGAAATTATTTAACTTCAAAAACTTTGGCATTATCACAATATGTTTTCTTCTGGTCTTCATCTGGAGGCATGTTAGCCCTAGGGAAAGGAAAGTAGAATTCACTTAGAATTCTGCTTAAGTATGAAAAGGCGAAACAAAAAGAAGAGGAAGGAGTTGCAATAAAGTCATTGACAGAAGAAAAGAAGAGAAAATGAAGGAAAAGAAGGCAAATGATGTGTGACATATGTAGAGAAAGAAGAAGGAGATAAGGAAAGAAGTAGTTCAGGAGGAAACTGTGAAAGCCGCTACAACAAGAAGATGCACGACAGGAGGAAGGAATGCAACAAGGAAAGTTGCGATGGAATAACGATACCAAAAGGCGTGCAGCGATATAACTGCTGGAAAAGTATAGTAGGGTATAACGGCTAGAAAAGGACAGCAGTGCATAATGGCCAGAAAGCAACAGTTGGGAAGATCAAGGGTACGAGGTCGACTAGAGATGGTGGAAGCCGCATGTATGAAGGTATCTTTGTAATTCAAGTTGTTAGTGCCTAATATCATGTGTCGTTAGAATAGGAAAGACATCATGTTGGCTAAATGTAGAAAGTCGGCTGACAAAGCGACGGGTAGAGAGTCTGTAAAGAGTTTATAAAAGGAGGAACCCAAGCAGTATGCGGGTTAGCTCCTCAGTCGTTAGCTCCTAGTTCTTGGTAGTCTATTTGGTCCTTGTTAGCTCTGGTCGTTATTGTTGTAAGTAGTGTATATGTCATTTTTGCGAAGTGCATGAGAATTGAATCATTTGTAGCTGAGTGCGCAAAAGTGTAGAAGAAGTTGAGTCGATCCAGGATGTGTGTGGATCATTAGTAGAGTCAAGTACGGAAGGAGTAGAAGAGAATATTAGAGAGCATGAGAGGAAGAAAGAGTATATATAGATAAAGAAGAAGATCTAGAACAAAGTCTGCATCTTAGTGCGTAGACAAAAGGTGCATACATTTCTCATGCCATATGAAGAGAACCTTTGTGGTTTTTCCCGAATGGGTTTCCACGTTAGATTATGTGTATATGTGTGAATGTTGAATGTGTTTGAGTCACCTGCATAGATGTTGCTTTGAATGAATGCTTATATATTTGCTTATGAATGAATAGATGCATATCAATCGCACTGTTATAAGTTGAATACATTTATGTTGCACCGAGGTTGTTGTTATATTAGTTGCAAAGGAAGATTTGTGTTACGGTCTAACTATTCATAGTAAGCATAAGTAATCCACCCATGGGATTTAGTCGAGTGCCTTGGTAAACGACCAAGGGACCGAAAATCCCCCACCCAACTGCGAAAGCTTGGTTCTGGTAGTTAGCCATAGAAAGATATCTCGGGTGACACTGCATCTGCATCGTAGGTGTTGCCCACTGAGACTTGCTCTCTCGAGCTGATATCTTGGGCTTTGTTGCGCTAAGTAGAAGGGACTGAACCTGGGTCGAAGGGAAGCAGGATAAAATCCAACAAATGGTTCTATTGTTGGGACCTAATCATTTTGGAGAGCAATGTGTTGTGAGAACCAACGAAGCCTGAAATCCAAGATTGGGTGGATTTCAAAGCATTAGAATTCGCACGAGAAGAAATCAAAGGATCTCGATGGAACCCAATAGAGTGGTTGGTCCAATACATGTACACGAACATTCACGAAATTTTCTTTTTGACTTTCCCATTGTATTGCATGAGTGGTTGTCTAAGTTGGCAACCCAACAAAGAAACTTCAAAGGAGGAGAACCGATGGAGTGGTATCCTTAGTTGATTGAGCAACTAAAAAGTGTGAGCAACCTAGTGTCGAGGGATGTGTATTTTTGGGTAGACAGTATTTTAGAGGGATACATTACTGAGTTTGTTGTTGACACAATAACCTCATATAGTGAGGAGGAGTGAAAATTTTTCCAAGGACCCCGCGGGAGATATTTGTCGTCTTTAAAGACATGGATAAAAATGATCGTATGTGAAAAAGGTATCCTACGAATGTGACAAGTTGGAAGTTGTGCACAAAAAGGTGGGTATGTCACAACAAAGCTGTGTGAAAAATGGCGTAGACTGAGTTGAGATGTTCCTTGGATATAGTGTAATTGAAATAGATGTTGGTTGTTTAAGAAGTGGAAGAATATTTTGATCCAGAAAGCAAAGAAAGACTGTGATAGGAAGAGGGAGTTGCAGCACGAACAAAGAAGAAGACTACGAGCTTGCATCGTACTTGGATGAAGGGTCCTACGACGAAGAAGAAGAATATCAACCAATATCCTAAGGAGAAGAAGAATCTGAAGAATCAATTTAAGCTCTAGATCCGAAACGCAGATATGACACGCCTACAGCACCTCGCACATCGCCAAAGGTAATATCTATATACTAATCTCCAAGTGGATTTGTAAATACAAGTAGTACTAATGCTGTGGATAATGAACAAGGGAGTCTGGCTAGTCAAAAAAATTGTCCACACGTACCAACAATTAATACAATGGTTGGGACCGACATTAAGTTTCCAATATTCAATGGAAATGGGTTAGAAGACCCAAAGAAACATTGGTTTCTCTGTGAAGCCGTATGGACTGTGTGACAGGTCCAAGATGAGAACATAAAGAAAGCACGAATGATCACAACTCTACGAGTCCGTGCGCTAGACTGGTACATGAAATTTTCTATAGTGCTAGTATGAGTTGCGCAAAAAACACTCAACCAGATTCAAGTGGGAATGATATATGAGTTTAGAAATCCAAAGTTTGAGTCGCAGTGCATTACAGATATTAAAGAAATCAAGTAGCTACCTATAGAGTATGTTTGGGACTTTGACCAGATATTCAAGACATCAATGGCCAAAGTGAGCTTTCAGATGTTGAATGTACAACACAAGGAATGGTTCATTGCCACCTTGTTGCCACACATATGCATCCCATGAATGCAACATAAGATTGTGTTGCAGATAGAAGCACTTGAAATAGAAATGAAACTAGAATCCTCGTCGATTGGAGAATACGATGTAGGAATGATGTAGATTCAATCGCAGTTGACCAAACTTACGATTCAAATCCAAGACATCAAGAAAGGAAAGGAAGTGCAAGAACAATTGTGGTGTACACGATGTAGAACAGACGAAAACCATAAAGATAATTTTCGAGCGCTCATGAATTATGTCACAACAGCAGTGCCGAACCCGATAAACACCCAAGGGCTACCTTGGTGCGTAATTTGTTAGACTAGAGGCCATAAGTTGGAATAATGTTTATATTTACAGAAGATTGTAAGCACACTAGCTAGTCTATACTGTAAATTTTGTAAAATAGTATGACACGATGAGAAAGACTGTAGAGCACTTCAGTTGCTGCAAGAAAATACAGTGGATAACTACTTGATGAAGAATGATGAGTAGATGTAAGATGAACGAGCGTAGCCTCAGTATCAGCCTGCTTAATATCCACCAACACAATTTTAATAACCACAATATCCTCAGCCACAATATCAGCAGAATCAGTATCCGCCAAAACTATAATACCCTCAGCCAAGGTGGGGTGGAAATTTGACAACAACAAGGAGGAGGAGGATTTGGTCAAGGAATAGGCCAAGTCATATGTTATAACTATGGATAACCAAGACACTTTTCTCGAGATTGTCAAAGTCCAGCGAAGACATGTACATATTGTAAATCATTTAACCACATTGTTGAATAGTGTCCTCAATTGATTGCGAAATGGCAGGCTCGGACTGTGGGAAATCCCAACCCTATGTAGAATTCGAACCCCAACCCCAACCAAAACATTCAGATGATTTTTGTTCAGTTGAGAGAACCAAACATTGTTGTTGTTACAAGAGGAGGTGTTGCGACTGGAGCAGACCAAAATACACAACATGGACAATCGCAGGTGCGACCTGCAACACAAAAGAAAGCCCCATTAGATGTCCAGAAGGAGAAGGAAGTCTTCTTGGATGTGCGCCTAGAATTTATTGAAACCAATCAAGTGTCGAGATATTGACAAGTAAAGGCGATGCTAGAAATATTCGAGCAATTTCTCAGAAAGCAACCACTTAAAAGGGTTAGTAAGCTTAAAGAATTTTTCAAAAGTTGTTTAGCACTAATCCATGATAGAGATGTTGTCACATAATTGACAACACTCATAGAAGAAACTACAGAAGACCAACAACCTGAAAAAAGAGTTAATCATGTCAGGAAAAGATTAAAAATTGGCCGTGAACTACGAATGACTATGCAGATAGGAGATTATGGTATGGATTATATCATTTTAGACATGGGATCTGATGTCAATATCTTAGCTAGACAGACATGGAAACGCATGAATAAGCCGCAACTGGATTGGTCTCCCATCTAGTTGAGGTTAGCAAATCAATCGAAGGTTATACCCATTTGTCGACTGACTCAAGTACTTGTAGAAGTAGAAGGCCTGAGGACATACGCAGACTTTGAAGTAATCAACATGGTCGATAATACAAACCCATATCCTACACTTTTGGGGATTGATTGGGCGATATATAATCAAACCATAATTAATTTTAAGAAAAGAATATTGTCATTTAAAGACTCTAATATAAGAGTGGTCATGCCAATTGACTTGCTTGAAGGGCAGAGATATGTTGAACAATGAAGGCCAAGGTAATTACCTGGACCAACTATATAATATCATGTCTCCAAGAGATGATTATATAAATCCAACAGCTGATGGAAAGCTGAGTTGGCAGAGTGTAAGCTCTTACACTTCAGATCCAAGCGACACATTAGAAAATTAGCAGAACCGACTACATGAAGTTTACATGCAAAGATGCACAATAATTACAATATTTGTGCGAGGGGTGGGAGTTGAGGCAAGTGAGCTACATACATACGAAGGTTTACCTACCCTTAGATCTTTTTTTATGGAATTTAAAGAAAAAGTTACAAAATCGCAGCGATTATTCGCCTTGGAATTTGTGTTGAAAGCTACGCGCGCTGGATGGTGGGGTACACATAAACAATCTATTTTCGAATGGTCACAGTGTAGGAGACTGTTGGAGATTAGATTTGGAGAGGAGATCAATTATATTGGTCACAAGTATACATGATTGACAAATCCTTTTGAACATATTGAGCATTGTTGCATGGAAAGAGTATCTGCGACAAGAATGGGTTCATCTTATATTCATACATACATTGGAGACGATACCAAGGAATTGGTATACATCAGTGGAGATGCGACGAGGAACACTCGAGTGGGAAGAGTTAGCTACAAGATTCACCCATACATTTGAGTTTGCAAGTGAACACCCAACAATTGATGTTGGGCTATAGATAATGAAGGAGAGGATATTTGAAGAAATCCCTGTCGCAACCACAAATTTCCATCAATGCAACATGGTAGTCCATTGTTGGATGGAATGTTATAATGTTACGGGAGAACCGGATGATGATGATCCACTTGATATAAACATACCTAAATCAGAACGTATGCACGCAGTGGAAGGAGTTGGCATTTCCAATGACCAATTCCTAAGTCCACTTAAGATTAAGAAAGTAAATATTGGCTCGCCTAAAAATCCATAGTTCGCCAATATTGGAGATTATTGGGATGATGAGACCGTGGGGAAGATCACTGATTTGTTACATGAATTTCAGGATCTGTTCCCTACCAAAATTTTCAGAAATGAAAGGAATAGTCAGTGACCTCGGTGAAATGAAGATACATTTAAGTCCCGGCGCAAAACCGGTCAAGAAATGACCATACAAATTAAATCTGCGATACAAAGAAAAGGTCAAGACTTAATTGGGCCGAATGCTAGAGGCAGGTGTTATAGAACCTGTAGAAGAATCATAATGGATTATCCCAATTATAGTACAAGACAAGAAGACCTCAGGTGAAGTAAGAATTTGTGTCGACCTGAGGAAGTTAAATGATGCTTGTTTGCATGATCCGTTTCTGACTCCATTTACAGACGAGATACTGGAGAATGTTGGAGGGCAAGAGATGTACTCTTTCACTGATGGATTTTTTGGTTACCGTCAGATTAGAATTACAAAGGAAGATTGACACAAGGCTACATTTGTGACAGAGTGGGGATGTTTCCAGTGTACGGTAATTCCCTTTGGACTCAAGAATGCAGCTGTGATTTTTTCCAGAATCGTAGTTGCTGCCTTTAAATATTTTATACACAAATTTCTTGAAGTCTACTTTGATGACTCGACAATACTTGGCTTTGTAAAATACCATATAGAGAGCCTGAGAATGATGTTGGAACGTTGTCGCTAGTATCAAATTTCTGTGAATTTGAAGAAATGTATCTTTTATGCACCATTTGGAGCTCTGTTGGGCCATGTGGTTTGTCACGACAAAATTTTGGTTGATTCGACCAAAGTTGCGATCATTCTTGACCTACCACCACCTACTACAGTTAAACAGATAATAACAACACTAGGACACACTGGATACTACAGGAAATTTATCAAAGGATATGCGTAGGTGACTGCTCCGATGGAAAAACTGTTGAAGATAGATACTAAGTTTCAATGGACAACAGATTGTCAAGAAATTTTGGACAAGCTGAAGTATAAGATGGATATTGCACCAATACTTGTGTTTCCAAACTGGGAAAAAGAGTTCCATGTTCATGTTGATGCATCATCTGTCGCGCTCGGAGTGGTACTAACAAAACCTGGTGAAGGATCTATTGATCATCCCATTGCCTTCGCTAGCAGAAAATTATCGACTGCAATGAAGAATTATACTATGACGGAGAGAGAAGGGCTAGCGATGGTATATACCCTGCAGAAGTTCAGACACTGTTTACTGGGAGGACATTTCAAGATGTACACTGACCATTCTACGGTAAAATACTTAGTCAATAAGCAAGTGTTGGGGGGGGAATATTTGTTGGTGGCCTCTCCTATTCTAGGAATTTGAAATAATTGTTAAACCCGGTCGATTGAATTTGGGGCCAGACCATCTTTCAAGGATTGAAAGTGGAGAAGAACCTACTAGTATGGAAGATAATCTTCATGACATGCAATTGTTAGTGATAACCATGTTTGATGATCAGTATAAAGATATCATACATTTTTTGAGTATGGGTTATGCGTCAACTAAATCTACCACTTCATAGAAGAAGTAGTTGGTTGTGCGAGCTGTAGATTTTCTGTTGATCGCTGGACAGTTGTATAAAATGGGTCTAGATTAGATCCTTCGGCACTGCATCTTGGAGCACAAGCGCTCGTGGATATTGAATGAGGCACATGTTAGTGTCGTAGGAGGCCATTATGCAGGAAAAGCTATAGTGCACAAGATTTTGCATGTAGGATTTTGATGGCCCACCATGCATGTGAACGCTCGGGATTATTGTCATACCTGGGATGCCTATCAAAGAACTGGAAAGACATCCCAAAGAGATGAAATGTCATTGGTACCATAGATAACATTACAGGAAATTGATAAATGGGCTATTTATTTTGTAGGACCTATCAATCCAGCAGGAAAGCGCACAGGAGCACGATATATTAACATTGTGATTGGTTACCTAACCAGATGGGCAGAAGCAGCACCAATAAAGGATTGTACTGCTGCAACTAATGCAAAGTTTTTATTTGAAAACGTTGTGACAAGGTTTGGATGCCCAAATATTTTAATCAGCGATCAAGGTACGCATTTTGTTAATCAATTGATTGAAGAACTGAATGAGGAATTTCAAATACAACATAGAAGGACAATGCCATACCATCCTCAAGCAAATGGAGTTGTCAAAGCATTCAACGAGATTTTGGAAAACGCATTGACAAAAGTTTGCAATGTGCGAAGAGATGACTAGGACCAGGAGGTCTCTACAATATTATGGCCATATCGCATGACGTGTAATAAGTTCACAGGTAGACTCCATTTCAGTTGGTGTATGGGCAAGAAGTTGTCATGCCTATGGAGTACATTATACAGGGCTTAAGAGTTGTTGTGATCACTAAAATGATAGAAGTTGATGCTATGGAAGACAGGTTACTTCAACTAATACAGTTGGAGGAAGAACGTTTTGTTGCAGGATCTCACCAAAACGTGGAAAACCAAAGACAGAAGGTATGGCATGATCGACACATTAAGAGAAAGCAGTGTCAAGTTGGAGGACTTGTTCTGATGTATGACAACAAATTTTTCAATCATCCAGGAAAGCTAAAAACACACTGGTTAGGGCCATATGTTGTCAAAGAGATCACTGATGAAGGAGCAATGAAGATAGAAAAACTAGATGGGACAGAGGTTAGAGGACTCGTCAATGGAAATCGACTGAAACCATACTATGATAGGTGCAACGTGGTCGCATAAAAAAAAAAGAGAAAAAATAAAGAGAAAAGTGAAAATATAAAATAAAAAATGAAGTTTCACAGACTTGAAGTCTGGCCAAGGACAAAATTTGGAACGAAGACACTCGATCTGTCGCAAGGAAAGAAACATTGTTGAAGGCAGAAAACCGGTCGCAAGTACTGAGCCATGGTTATAATAAAGGTGCTCCAGCAGTGATAAAAGTCAAGTTGCAAGATTTGTGACACTTGCACATGAGATACACAAACTGCGAATATGACAGGTTGGATCTCATTAATTTGACAAATCTGAGAAAATACGGTGGCGTGTTTTTTGGTCACGTTCGACTTTATGGCAATAACTACCATTTGAAGTGACAGTTAAATGGCGGCGTACATAAAAGTTTCCATAAATGAATTGAACGATACATCCATGTGCCTGAAAGGATGGATTCCTTTTTGATTAATTGCTCGTGCATGCGAAGAATGGCTAGGGTAAATTGTTGAACACTATCATACTTTGCACCCAAGACTTCTTTCATTCTGCTTGTAAGAGAGAAGACTTATTGTTGTCTGCAACCTTGAGAGCCGAAGCGATTTGTTTGTAGCATGGTCATTTCCATATCTAGCACAAGTACAATTGAGTTTAAGCCTACATCACCCATGATATCCATGGAGGATACTATTGGTTATGTCCCACCGCAGGTGGAGGTTTCGCCAACTATTGAACAGAATGCACCAGCTGTTGCACAGACAGCTCCAGTATTGGAGCTAATCCACCTTAGGCCGTCTGGAAAAGTGGATACATAAAAACTAGGTCTATCTGAAACCACATGGGGCAAGCGCACTGGTAACCGAAAGAGGAAGGAAAAAGCATCGACAACCCCAGTGCCAGCCCCACTACAGGATGAATATTCCGAGATAAGAAACTTGTTTCCACCTTACATTCTACCGAGATGAAGTGGTGCACCGAAAGTCAGAATCCTAAAGCAAATAGGGGCCACGTTGATAGCACCATTGGTGCCAAAAGGAGTGAAGGTGTTGATGGATATCATGTCAAACTTACGGAAGCTATATTTTGTTGACCATGACACAAAGAAGCACAAAGACCTGGACCACCAAAAATATATGGATACTATCCAGGACACACCAAATGTGCCCAAGCGATTTGTCGCAAAGGAGTGGGATAGAGGATTGGAACAGTCTAACATACTATCATTGTTATATATGCCACATTTTGGTCGGATCTTACCAATAAACACCTGTTTCAAGCCGTTGTTGGTATTCTTTCATGGTGGGTTCCTATGGCATGGAAAGCCTATACCTGTAGATGTTGAACTTATTGCAATCATCACAGGCCTACCATTCGCAGGAATGGACCCAGTGTCACTTCTTAGGAAGGATAAATAAGTGACGATAGCTGCATCGATGAAAGATAAGTACGGCATAGTAAGAGAGAACACATGATTTTAGATCGCCTCCATTAATGATTATACAGTTCACTTTGTTGCGAAGGTGTTGGCCTCAAAGTTACTATGCAAGATGCGTCCAAACTAATGCACCGCGGAAGCAATTGCGATGGCTGAACTCTATGCAGAGGGAGTTCATATTAATTGGTGTCAGTTCTTGATGAATTAACTATTGCAAGATGTTATTGAGTCGTAGGAGGAGGGAAAGTTATTTCACTACTCCTAGATGATCATTTTAATTTCATTTATTGCATGGTCCGACCCACTGAAATACCAAGGGTAGATCTGCCGATGAACTGTAGAGGAGTGCGATACCAAAACCTTTGGTTCGACAAGGATAGAAAGACATGACAGACATAAAATAACATTGAATTCTTTATGCATGGGGAGGAAATAAGGCACACAGTAAGGAACATGTGAAGGTTGGATGACGCCACTGTTATGCACTTTCGTCAAGTTGTTAGATTCAAAATTGGCGTGCACCATGTCAACATGCAGCCACACTAGGACCCACATCGGCAATGCTTGCCAACGCAATTCATAATAACAAAGGAAGAGGTTGAAGAAATTGTAGATGAATGGTCAGAAATATGGCGCGTCTCGGTGCTGGAATATCAACTCGTCCAAGAAGAAGAAGAATTGCAACAACATAATACATCACCACTAAATAATGAAAATCAAGAAGAAAATATGTAGGAAGATTTGGACTCAACAGAGAGTCATTCCAATTAAACTCTGACAAACCCAGAAATAGAAAAGAAAGGGAAAGAACGTCATATGGAACAGGTAGATTCCAGAAGGAAGAAGAAGATGATGAAAAAAGTGCAAATACCATCAGCATGGACAGTGAAGACGTGCAACTGATGACTGAGGCAATAACTGAAGCTGTGCAGGAAAGCTTCAAAACCATAGAAGAGCAACAAGAAGATTTTTTAGGTACGGTTATTGATTTTCTCAAAGTTTTGTGTAAGGATTTGAAGATGTTAAAGTTGTTGTAGGTTGTTCATCCCCAAGCACTAAGTCGCAGGATCCACTGGACACTTTAGAAGTGGAACCAACTAGAATAGCAGTTCCAGTTCCACGAATTAGAACATAAGTATCAGGAGGATTTCTTGATCTAGGAACTCCAAAATTTAATGATGTCACTAGGGACATAGGCCGGATAACGATAGACTTCTCATTAATGGAAATGGTTGAAGTATATGCAATGCAAAGTCTTGCAATTACGGAGATAAAAGTGCAAGAAGGTGCACTAGTTAAGCAAGAGAAGGCTACAAACAAGAGTGTTAAGAAGATGAAACAAGTAGTAGAAGAGGTCAAGCAAAAGATGAATACATGAGAAGAAAATAGCCATAGGCTCAACAAGGCAGTAGCACTGGCTTGCACAAACTTTACAGAGGATGGAATAACAGAGGAAATGGCGCCAGAAGTCAAGGTTGCTCAACTTGGGGAAATAACATAAGACCTTTGAAAGAAAGTTGTAGAGTTGGAGACACATGTAAGACAAAGCACACCCCCCGAGGTGTTGGAAGAACGAATGCAGGTAGCAATGGAAGTTGCACAAAAGACTAAAGAAGCAGAAGCAGTGTGTGCTAAAGCTATCAACCAAGTCTCTTGGGCTTGGGTAGCACTCATAGATGATTTAGAGTTAGAAAAAGTCACATAAGAGTTGCGCACAGTTGAAGCAGAGATAAACCACATGAAGAGCAAAATGAAGAAATTCCCTTAGCAGAAAAAATGGCTAAGGAAACAGAGATGAAAAATTGCAACAATAGGTCACAGTGCTATGCACACAATAGCAACAATGCACAGATAAGGTTAAAGAGTTACAGTCTAAAGTTGAAAGAGTTACACACATCATTAAGCCTGTACATCAGAAGGTGCGAGAAGCAGTGGCATCCATAGAGAAGGTAACGTGGGAACATGTCAGTTCCAACCTTGTGGAGCAAATGAAGAAGTGCGGTTGGAAGCAGAGAAAGTAACGAAAATCTTGGAAGATTTTCACAGTAAAGATGGTACAAGTAAAGAAATGGAGGAATAGCTTTGTGTGGCTTGGGATGAGCCACATGTGAGTGTTGGGGGCCTATTGGTCCTAGGGAAAGGAAAGAAGATTTCACTTAGAATTTTTCTTAAGTATGAAAAGGTGTGACATAAAGAAGAGGAAGGAGTTGTGGCAGAGTCAGCGATAGAAGAAAAGAAGAGAAAATGAAGGAAAAGAAGGCAAATGATGTGCGACAGAAGTAGAGAAAGAAGAAGAAGCTAAGGAAAGAAGTAGTTCGAGAGGAAACTACGAAAGTCAAGACAACTGGAAGGTGCACAACAGTAGGAAGATGCGTGACAGAAGGAAGGAATGCGACGAAATAACGATACCAAAAGGCGTGCAGCAGTATAACAGATGGAAAAAATGATAGTAGGGTATAATGGCTAGAAAAAGGACAGTAGGGCATAACAACTAGAAAGCGACAGTTGGGAAGATCATGGGTATGAGGTTGGCTAGAGCTGGCGGAAGTTGCACGTATGAATGTATACTTGTAAGTCAGGATGTTAGTTCCTACTATCATGTGTTGTTAGAATAGGAAAGACAACCCGTTGGCTAAATGTAGAAAGTCGACTAAGAAAGTGACAGGTAGAGAGTCTATAAAGAGGCTATAAAAGGAGGAACCTAAGTAGTATGCGGGTTAGCTCCTTGGTTGTTAGCTCTTGGTTGTTGGTAGTCTATTTGGTCCTTGTTACATCTGGTCATTATTGTTGTAAGTAGTGTACTTGTCAGTTTGGCTAAGTGCATGAGAGTTTAAGAATTTACAGCTGAGTGTGCAAAAGTCTATAAGAAGTTGAATTGATTTAGGCTGTGTGTGGATAGTTGGTAGAGTCAAGTAGGGAAGGAGTAGAAGAGAAGATCAGAGAGCATGAGATGAATAAATAGTATGTATATATAAATAAGAAGGTCTAGAACAGAGTTTATAGCTTAGTGCGCAGACAAAAGGTGCATACATTTCTCATGCCAGATAAAGAGCACCTTTGTGGTTTTTCCCGGATGGGTTTCCACATTAGATTTTGTATATATGTGTGAATGTTGAATGTGTTTGAGTCACATGTATAGATGTTGCTTTGAATGAATGCTTATACATTTGCTTATGAATGACTAGATGCATATCAGTCACACTGTTATAAGTTGAATACACTTATGTTCTACCGAGGTTGTTGTTATATTAGTTGCAAAGGAAGAGTTGTGTTTCGGTATAACTGTTCATAGTAAGCATAAGTAATACATCCATGAGATTTGGTCAAGCGCCTTGGTAAACGAACAAGGGACCAGAAATCCCCACCCAACTACGGAAACTTGATTCTGACAGTTGCCCATAGAAATATATTTTGGGTGAGACTACATCTACATTGCAGGAGCTGTCGACTGAGCTTTGCTCTATCGAAGCGATATCTTGGGCTTTTTTGTGCTAAGCAGAAGGGATTGAACCTGGGTCGAAGGGAAGCAGGATAAAACCCAACACCTATCAATGTATTCTCTGAAATTTCTTAATGCGGAGTAGCTATCAAACTTGCAAGACAACAAAATGTATTTATAATGCATATGAAAGAGTAAAAAAAAAGGGAGCAAAATATGAAGGGAAAGACCAATATAGTCATGTTTTCATCCTTACGGACTTTCGGGTGAACTTGTTTATCTGGAAATTCATCATGATTACCATGTTTTGTATTCATTTGATCATACTCTGGAGGGATGTCAATGATTTTCTCGAGATTCTCATCCTTCGGGGGTTCATTCATAGCCCGGTTCTTCATAAGACTCTTAAGAACTCTGTTTTCTTCCTCACAAGTCACAAGTTTGCTTTTTAAGTTCTCTATCTCAACTCGATGTTGATTTTCCAACCTAGGTACGTTGAAAACTAAAAACTTTTGATGATTTTCATTCCTTCCTTCCAATCCCTATTAATCATATTTGTTTGTTCTTCAGGAGTTACCATGACATTCCACTCAAGTCAAATGCTTTAAGCTCCATAAATTTTAATTTTTTCATAAAGATGAAGACTACTAGTTGAAAAAAACTTATAATGGAATTATATGTCCAATTTATACTTAGATAGCACGTCTTATGCATGGAAGGTTTGTCAACAATTTCACTTCCCTCAATATTATATCTTATCACACTAAAAACTACAAGAAATCCTTTCTTTTCATCAGTCCATTGACTAAAAAGTCTCAAACGAACCACATTGAGATTACTGACAAGGTAATGAATTTGAGAATGCTTGTTATTCCTTAACCAAATTCGATTGAAGCTCTTTATAACCCTCACTTGTTGTAGATAATCTCGCTTATGATCCTAAGAATCCTCTAGCTGACAGATGTACTCCTGAATGCACTTGTAATTTTGTGAATCGTCACCTTTGCAATTGAAGGCCTATACTTTATCACACAATTATTTAGAGTTCACAATGGCGACATGGTGCCCCAAAAAAGAGCATCTATCTTCTCTTGTATAATAATGAGAGGAGTTCTGATATATAAGACTACCCATCCCATACAAAATCTCACGTACCTTACTTCCATACAATGCATGGAAATCATTGGAAGGCTTGCAATCGTTACTAGTTACATCATCAATTAGAGTTAATTATGATTTGTCCTATGTTGTATTGATTCCTCTAGAAGTACCTCTCAATCTCACTGAAATTCCTTCTTTGTTTTTTCATTTCCTTTGTCCTATTGCTTGCATTTTCTTTGCCTACAATTTAGTCTCCTAGAGAAGAAGGATCACATGTTTTCCATTTTAATTAAATGTCTTTCTTCTTTAATGTTGCTCCCCATACCTTTGTTTTTTTGGACAAGAACGATTATGTTTTATATTATAAAAACCGTGGAGGAACTACTAAAAGAGATAGAAAAATCTGGTTTATGGAAAAACCAGATCAACTTGTGCCTGCAGATTCCACTACAATCTTGCTAGGTCAAACTAACCAGACATATAGTCAAGCATAAGCTTAAGACCTTGCCTCTTAAGGTGGTAAAATTGAACATAAATGAAGGTTTACAGATAACTCATTTCTTCCTATTACCATTGATTTATTAGCATCTTGATCTGCCACATCGTTTAGCTCACAAAGAATATGAAAGATCTCCAACCGTTGAAAAGCATTAGAGATAAAGCTAATTCTTTTGAGAAGTCTAGCCAACCTTAAATTTCGGCACTTACTTGCTCCATTCATCACCTGGATTATTAATCGAGAATCTCCAAAAACAATGGCTTCATCAAATCCCTTGTCTTTCATATGCTTGAGTCCTTTCCAAAGCCCCTAACCTTCAACCATGTCGTTGGGGTCACTCCCTATATTCCAGTAGTATTCAATTTCTATTTTCCCTTCAAGGCAGATGATGACCCCTCCCCCTCCTTCCATCCCTGGACTCCCCTTTGAAGCTCCATCAAAGAGCAGTTTGAATATTTTCCTCTCTTTCATCCAGTTCTCAAATTGAGATTTATCTAACCTTATTTCCCAAACTTCCAACTTCCTCTTGACCATATCTATATCTAAGACAGAAATTGAAAGTTTGCATCCAATTAACTTCATTAGTGGTAAGATTGGTTTTGTTTTTAGGAAGTAGAGTGACATTTAGCATCTCTCCCACGAGAGCTTGTGCCTTAGCTACTATTTTCCTAGTGGTTGAGCCTTGTCCTGGAAAATTCTGAAATTGTGTTCAATCCATATGTGTGAGTAGATGAGTTTTGGGAGCTTCAACCAACACTCCTTCACTCCTTTTTTTTGGTCTAATGCTCCATTGTACGCTTTCTCCTAGTTGATAAAATACTATTGGACATTACCTGGCATCTCAATCATGCCAAACCATGGACTTATCATCTGATCCCACACAATTCTGGGATAAGTGCAATCAAAGAACAAATGTTTGATGGTTTCATTGCATTCAAAGCACATTGGGCAGCGAAAAGGTCCCTTGAATCCTCTCCTTTCTAAATTCTCATTAGTTAGAATCTTCTCGTGCACTAACATCCAGCTAAAGATATTGATTTTTGGCAGTGTTTTGATCTCCAACAATCTTTTCCAGACCATCGGATTATTGGGCATGCTTGAGATCGTCGAGAACACCCTGTAGCCTTGTGCAGAGATGTACAGACTGTATATGTAGACCCAACCACACCGATCTCTCTTTCTTTTAGTTACTGGCGCTGAGCCTGTTAAATAATATGGAAACTGTTTCTTCTCTCCTTCGATCTCTACTGGACACTACGGAAAAGACCATCCATTGCAATGATAGGGAGGTTCATTGTCCCATTGTGAGATGTCCCACAGTGTGCTTAATCCTTTCCTTTCTATCCATATTTTGAATCCTGGGAGTGAGGGAGGGAGAGGCTTCCCCAATATTGAGTCCTACCAAAAATTTATATGTTTACCATTACGTGGAATCCAATGGATATCTTCTTTGAACCTGAGTAGAGCCTTCTTGCAAAGGAAAAATATGGGGGGTCCTTGCTTGTTTACTGGTTCAGAATCAAGACACCAGAGTCTCGAGCCTAAAAAATATTTGTGTATGAGCACCTGACTGATCTAGGAGGGCTTTGTATCTATCAGATTCCAAAGAATTTTGGCTCCCATCGCCAAATTTTGGAACTTCAGATCTCTACTATGAAGAGCTCCTTCCATCCAAGACATTTTAATTTTCTTCCAGCTGATAAGAGCAAATTTCTTTCCTCCACCATTTTTCCCTCCTTGCCAAAGGAAGGATCTCAATAGACTTTCTATTGTTGTGATATTTTTGGAAGGAGCCAACCAAATAGAACATTGGTAAAGGGGATAGTTGTTTAGAACAACCTTTATCATTACCAGTTTCCCTGCCAGATTTAACCAAACTACTCTCCAAGCTAGAATTATTTTTTTCTAAAATTTTCAATCAGTGAGTTCCAGTCCGAGCTTTTCAGTTTATTTTTGAAAATTGGAACCACTAGATACTTAAAGGAATCCCAGTTAGTTACTCCTTCAATTTCTAAGATACGGGAGATTCTAGACATCTCCCTCGGGTTGATATTCCAGCCTTAAATCGAGCTCTTTCTTAGATTTAGCTTGCTTCCAGAAGCTTGGCAGTAGAAGTCCATTTCAGTCTTGAATATTTTGGTTATGAGTTGGCTGGCACCTCCAAGCAGGATTTTGTCATATGCAAACAATGCATGATTGATGTCTTTCGTTCCCTGAGCCATCTTAATGCCAATTAAATCTTGGTCCCTCCTATATTTCTCAAGTTGAAGGCTTAGCACAGAGGATTCGATTGCATAGAGCAATGGCGAAAGCGGGCAACCTTGCCTCAGTCCTCAAGAGGCTTGAAAGAAGGCGGATGCCCTTCCATTAATCAAGAGGGAAATCCAAGGCTTACTTATGCAGGATTTGACCCAACTAATGAAGCTCATATCAAAATCATATCTTATCATTACTTGAAATAGAAAGGAATGACAAACTCTAACAAACGCATTGGCTAAGTCTATTTTCACTACCATACCTTTTTCACCATTCTTCAGACTAGAATGGATTGCCGCTTGAATCAAAATGATATTGTCCCAGATTCTCCTGCCTTTAATGAAGCCTCCTTTGTTCTCTGGGATGATATTTGGAAGGATGTTTTTTAACCTCCTAGCCATAATTTTGGTGATTATCTTATATCTGATATTACATAGAGAGATGGGGCGAAACCTGTCAAAGGAAATAACATATTTCTCTTTGGTAATAAGTGCTAGAAATGCAAATTTTGTGCTTCCACTAATTTTTTCACATCTCGGAGATTTTGTCACCATTTTAAATAATCCTTTCTATACAATTTCCCTGCACACCTTAATGAAATTTGGATTGAACCCATCCGGGCCTGGTGCCTTATCATCCTCCATGTCATCAACGACATATTTTATTTCTTCAATCGTGATCCTTTGCATCAGGATGATGTACTTATCCTTTCTTTTGACGATCCTTGGGACTAGATCCATAAGCTCATTCTATGAATTGGAGACTAGCTCCGCTGAATATATTGCGATGAAGTGATGGGTAGCTTCTGATTTGGTTTTTTCAAAGTCCTAGATAACTTGTTCCTAGGCGTGAATCTCATGCACAACTTTATAGTTCTTCCTTGCCTTTGCTTATTTGTCGAAAAATACAGTGTTTCGATCCCCAACTTTAAGCCAAAGAGATATGGATTTCTGTCTCCATAATTCTTCCTCTTGTCTACAGGAAACGTGTAACTCTTGTTGCAGTTTAACTTCCCTTTTTAGATCCTCCTTTGAGATATCGTTTGTCTCCATGGAGATCTAGTGGGCCTCTAGTGATAGCACGACTTTTACTCTTTTTTGATCTAGAGTTTCTACATATTTGGCCCATGAATTGAGCGTCTTCTTTGCTCTTTGCAATTTTTCTTCCCAGACATAGAATGGAGAGCCCGTGACCGGAGCTGACCACGTTTCAGCTACTATCCCCAAGAATTCATTGTGAGAGACCCACATAGGGCTAAATTGGAAGGGAATAGGGATGAGGTTCTGGTCTTTCCTCATCTCGAGCAGGATAGGATTATGATCTGACCCCCCCAAACGACAAGATTTTGGAAGAAGGATTCAATCCCAGAAGGAGAAAGGAGTCTTGGACCAAAAATCTATCCATCCCAGTAGCTATGTACCCTGGCCCCAGTCTCTTATTATTCTAGGTGTACTTTCCTTTAGATGGAATGACATTTGATAGATCCCAATCCGATATAATCTTGTCAACTTGCTTCCTTATAGGGTCTCTGACCAACGACCCTCCTCTTTTTTGAGCTTGGTTTAAAACGACATTTAGATCGCCGACTAGAATTACATTTCCCAACAAGTTGCTCCTTTCATCTCGAAGTAGATTCCAACAAACGTTTTTTCAACATATGAGGTAGGTACATGAATATTGAAGAGTCTTACTTGGATATTGGATTCTTTTTGCAATAGCGTAGTGAGGATCCAATGAGAACTATGCTTGATTTCAACTAAATCAAATTTCTAATCATCCCAAAGCATTCCTAATCCTATGGAGGCTCCCTTGGAACTGACTGCAGTTCCTCCTCCTTTCTTCCAAAAGTTTGCACTTACCTAGAGAAATGCCTCTTTCTCCATCTTGGTCTCTTGGATCAGTAAGATGTCTAGTTGCGATAATCTAATCAAGTCTTTCATAGCTTCTTCCTTAACTTTACTGCCCAGACCTCTACATTTCTAAGAGAGGACCTTCATTATTTACTTTTGGTAGATGAGGGAATCCCTTTCTAGAATTTTCCTTATTGACGAGTGTTTTTGGGATTTCAAAGGAGTTTTTCCAAGGTTAACTGAGAGCCTTGCCGTTTGTCCTTGTATGTTCTTTGGTTTATTTCCTTCCTCATGCCTTCTTCTTGCTTGGCGTAGCCATCTATTTTTCCCCTTCCTCTTCTTCCTCTTCCTCGGTATTGGATTCCTTCTCTGATTTTTCCTGGTTTCCTCCTTCTTTTACCACCTCTGCTCCTAAATATGAATGGATTAGTGAGGGGTTATCTTTCTCAGACTGGTCCAATAAGGAAACTTCTTTTTCTGGTTCCTTATTCTCTCCATTGTTGGATTTCTCTTCTGTAACAATAGGTCCACCCCTAGTCTCACTAGCCTTTGTATTTCCTGATTTCCTTCCAGAGGGGTTTTCCTTGGTACATTTTTTTCCCCTTCTTTCCTTTGCACTTCTCCACTTTTTGCTTTTGTCTTGCTCTTCTTTACTGTTTTCCATCCTTCCTCCTTTTCCTGCTGGGCCTCCTACTTTTTTGGGTAGTTACGATAGAAGTGCCCATATTCATGACACCCTCTGGACTTGAATGATAGGTGTTCAATTCCAACTTTTGGTAGTGATACCGGTTTCCAACTGTGAGCTTGATTTCCTTCGGTAATCCAGCTTCTATATCCACCTCCACATAGATGCGGGCACAAGCATATTGATCTTTTGGGCTTGCCTTGTCGATATATCTTCCCAGGGTGTTGAAATTGGAGCGATTTTGGATTCCACTAATGCATTGGTAGGTTTGGTATCCTAACCCAAATTGGGACGGCTTTGGGAATATCTGCCTCAGGATCAAAGTCTAGCGTCCACCCATTCAAGTAAAGGCCTTGCAGCCCCATGAAATAGGGTCCATTTCGGAAGATTAGATCCCTGTCATCCTTAGATTCAAAATCAAACTAGAAATATCCTCAACCCACTGAGTAAGATGCAACATTTTTCGAAATCAATGGTCTCCAGTTCCTCTGAACCTAGCTTTCGATGTTTTTTGGTGGTGTCCAGAGTCCAATAAATTTCCCTATCAGCACCCGGTCTACCAGCGAGAGTGCCACGCGAATAGTTTCCTCTGGCGATAGAGCAACAACCGGTACATCCTCAATCCATTTGACGAATTTTGGAGGGGATCCATTAGAAACCCTCTTGCTTTTCGCAGTAACTAGTTTCTCGAACACTTCTGATAATGGGGCAGAGGGCGGCCCAAATCTGCCCTCCTTAGCCACCATTGGATATGCGAACTCCTCTCTATCCCAGATCCTTGTCCCCTCAAGGCAACTTTGAATCTAGCTTCAAATTCGTTCCTTCACGAACCGATCCCCACCTATATCTATCTCAATCCTCGGTGGGATCTCATGGCAACAGAACGTGATCCTTCAAGCTTGCATGCATAAGTGATGCTTGTAGAGTATAGCAACGCTGCAATCCAGATCGTGGCTCCTCCACCATGCATGATCTCATGCATGATCTCTTCTCCTTCTCTCTCGATCCTTCACAACTTGCAACACAGGTCTACCAGTTGGCGGCACCTTCGAAGAGCCGATCAATCTCGGCCTTCTCAGCGCATGTCCGTAAATTTGTGCATCTACTCCCCATACCTTTGTTGATCCAAGAGACTGGTTGCATTGTTTAGCTAATTTTGGTTTCCCTGCATTGAGATTGTTAAGAGTTCTTCTTGTTGTTGTGCCCTTAATATTCAAATTCTTGGGGTTGGTGATGGTACTTCAGTCTATAGTAGTTTTCAAACCCGTCATCTTTTCTTTGTTAGCTATTTCTTCCTTAGTAACTTTCCTTACCAGGTTCCCTCCCTACTTTTATTGGAGATCTTCCTTCTTCGCCCTCCATATCCTTTTCTTCCTCTAATGTTGTTTGCTTTGCATGTTTCCTTGGTAACACCCCAACTATAGCTACAGCTCGCACCTTTACCATTAATTTAGGTTCCTCCACATTTGTTAGTTTTTTGTCTTTACTTCTTTCAATATTTGGAAGATCCGCTCCTAGAATAATAGAGAATATTTTAAGAGGGAAAGGATAAGTAAGTTCTTTAACCATTGAGGCTACAATATCTGAGAATGCTACTGGAAGTTCTTGAAGAGCTGCAAATCAATTTGATGTATGGCATGACACTGGAGGTAGTTTTGCTTGGGATGAAGACGACTCATGATTGATGGCTTTCTTTGACTTCTCATGGACTTGATGTCATTTTTCCTCTGCATCCGGAGAACCTATCACCGAATCCCCTCCTTTCTTTAATATTTTACAAAATGGCCATAAGTATGACAAGATTAACATTTAAAAGGGAGTTTTTCATAGTCTAATTGTTTGTAGTGACTATAATTATCAAGAACTAAGAGAATTGCTTCTGGAAAGTATTTTTCTAGGTCAATTTTAACACAAATTTTGGAAAATTGAAACATTCCCTGCTTAGGTTATGCTTTGTCAATGAATTTCCCCCATGTGTTCCCAATGTTTTTTCAGAGAGTCATCACCCCAACAATGCAAACATGAATGAGGTAATATTACCCAAACTAGCACTAATGAGGGAATGTCTGAGCCTGGATCAATGTCAGGAATCTAACTATTCAAATAAATTCCATGATTGCTAAAGAAATATGGACCAATATTAACTCTATTTCTTCTTTGAACTCAAATAAGAATGCATAGAATCCTTTCCCACATAAATAAGGTAACATTTTCCCTTTAATAAAATATATCCAGTTTTTATGCAACCAATTCTCCATAGACCTGGGGGAAGGTCAAATTTCCGTAAATTGGATAACCAAGCCTTCTCAAACATTGCAATTTCCTTTTGACATGTTGCAGTCATAGGGAAATTAATCTTTGGAATATCACTTATTTTCTTAACAAATCGAGATGCCTCTTTTTCAGTTCATGGTTTAAGGGGCTGAATCATGGATATGAAAAATACTTCATCTAGGGCAGGAGGTGGAAAAACCACACCTGAGTCAGCATCCATGTTGAATCTCTAAGTTTCTTGTAGCATTCGAAACCCCCAATTTCTTGGAGCGATGCTCAATCCTAAGAAAAACCTTTTTTCATCCTGCAATAAAATTGTTATATTGATGAGGTTTAGTATATATATTGTGACTAGGGGAATTGAAAACTGGAGCTGGGCTGGTACTTGCGTGACACGAGGTCTAGGGATCCATTTGTGCTACCACTATACCCCTAGGTGCCCCACACCCGCCGCAAGACATGGGACACACGCAAATCCAAGTGGGATTTGAACTCATGTCCTCCAATTTACAACAAATGATTTCATAACAACTGAACCACCAATAAGCCACACCTGTATAGGCTGATGAGGTTTAGTATACTAGTAACAATAGTTTTTTTAATTAAAATAAAATAGGATTATAATTATAATTAATAATAAATAAATAAATAAAATTTAAAATAAAAATAAAATAAATAAAAATAAAACTTTAAAGTTCAAAATAAAATTTAAATTAAAATGAAAACTAAAACTATATTCCATAAATTAGCATCATAATTGTTTAATCCTTGCCTCTAAAAACAATTTAATTAAAAATAATTATATGCGAAGTAAGAGGTAGTTTAAGAAAGTGCGTTATCCTTAACTTAATTAAAACGTTGAAAAAAATTAATTATAATAAATACAAAAGGATAAGCCATTATTTTAAATATAATACATTGGATGTAGCAAAATAAAACAAAAAAAATTAAAGTAGTCCTCTTTTTTATGCCATAAGGATGATGTATATGAATCGTGGAGATCGATTAATCTCTCCTTAGGACTTGAAATTTTTTGCAAACGTTAACGTTGAAGACTAATGTTGAAAATAAAATATTAAATCGATTTTAAAAATAAAAAATTAAAGTTACATTTGATTTTGTGCCATAATTGTTTGTGAATTGTGGCAAGAGTTATCCATTGAGTTGCACAACATTTAATGCTGCTGCAGCAGGCTTGATGACCCTTGTATCTTAAGCTGCTCGAGATCCAACGGTCATCAAGCCTGCTGCAGCAGCATTAAATGCTCTGCAGCTCAATGGATAGCTTTTGCCGTGAATTGTGCTCCAAATTTTATTGTATGTCGTTCTGCATGATGTAAGCCTCGAAGAAGTTGCTCCTGGGCATCGACGACACTATTGCATCACTGTTGCATCGTGGACGGTAATTTGGTATTTATTGTTATTAATATACTACAAATATGTGGTGCAAAAGGCTTCCATCTATTAATGTGGGTAGAGCTGAGTTGTCTTTATCTGTTTGTTTGTATCTCTATGATAGACGATATATCCAAGTACGTGTTATCAATTCATCATTGTATTGTCGCTATGTGACAGATGATTTATCCAAGGATGTGTTGTCAATTTATCATTGTATTGTTTCGTGCAACACCTTCAAAACATAGGCATTTAGAAGTAAAGCAAGATGAACAACATTGGCTATGGCTCCACAGTCCTGGAGTGGTTGTATGTGTTTTGTTTATCATTCATCTCGCTTTTTCTTTTGTTCCAATGTTCTAATTATTAATTATTGACAATTGTATAGGCCCACTAGTGGTAATAATAATACTTGTTGCTCTTTGATTAGTCGGTAGTTAATTAGGCTTAACGGGGCATGCAAAGCTTCAATGACCATGGATGATGGTGATGGGTTATGTTCATCCTTAGACATTATAGAGCAACATCAACCAACCATGCTAACCCAACAACGCCACTTTTTACTCTATTGGGGCTTAGTGGGGCTTAGGGTTTTGACCAATGTTTATTTTCATGTGAAACACCTGGCAATATCAAGTGGTTAACAACATGGTTCCATGGAAACTCCCCATTTCAACCACAACTTAATCATAAGGAAAGGCGAAGAATTTCTATGGTTGACATGACAGTACCTCTCAAATCACATCTCATCGTTGAGGGGAACTTCATAAAGTCTTTGTGAACAATCATAGTAAATGCAATAATCCAAGTGTCATCTTTCAAATTTCTATGCTTTTACTGACTTAAAGGGTGTGCACATATTCACTATGCTAATCTATATCAAGGGAGAATACTTCAATGTTAATAAATATTTTTATTAATTATTATGTTTATTTTTACGCCGAAGGCGTTTTCCCTATGGAGACGTAGTCTTAGAAGTTTCCTCGTCCCCCTAGCCATTCACACTTTGACAGGTGTCGCGTCGGATTAGCCAATGGATCGTGAACAAGTGTTGTGCTGATCAATCAAATTTTTTTTCTTCTGTGTTTTAGTTGGGTCCCCGATTCTGCAATCTCGATTGGCGAACTTTTGTCCCGTAGACTGCTGGTGTCCTCTGTGTTACGACCGTTGCTGCACGTGAATGGATTGATGGATTGATTAGGAGTTGCAGGTCGTTCTTTTGAGTTGGTATTTAGCTAATGCATTTTATTTGGGTCCCCGATTCTGCCATCTCGATAGGCGAACTTTTGCCCCGTAGACCGTTGGTGTCCTGTGTGTTACGGCCATTTCTGCAAGTGAATGGATTGATGGATCAGTTGCCTGTTGCGGGTCATTCTTTGCAGTTGCCGTTTACTGTGTTTTCCTGACAAATGGCTTGCGTGTATTCTCTACTCTTCCATTTGTTGTCCTAAACCATCGGTCTGGACGATTTTTTGTACATGATTTTACTGTCCTTTCCCGCAGTTCATTTATCTCGATTCAACAAACTCATTGCCGACGATTTTGTGGAGTTTTGCTTCACCATTTTTTGGGGGCTTAGTAGACGCTATTCATGACAAGTTTTCTGTCTTTACGCTCACAATTTGGTCGAGCTTCTGTTTTACTGGCGCTTCATTCAATGGAATACAGTTTGCCCATGTCCCTTTATCCACTGCCATTAATGTTTCATCAATGCATTGTTGCTCAATTAATGCAAGAAAGCTTGTCATATGATTCAGACATGGGTCAATATCTTCATCTTTGCTCAGCTTATGGCGATCTTCAAAATCTTGTTACAATACTGCATTTGCCACATTTGTTGTTGCACCGCCTTTGCTTTGCGCATATAAACAGACCTTCAGGTAACCACATATTGATTTTGGTGCGCTTCATTTACACTTCACAGTTTGCATTTTCTTTAAATTTGCAGGTATTCCTTTAGTCTGCCTAAATTTTTTGAAGATTCATTTAGTCTGATTATAAGATGGTCAAACACCCTTGCTTTGTTTTCCTGTTATTGCTGCTTTGTCTGATTATTAGTTATTGATGTATTTTCTTTTGCAGTTTCTTTAAATTTGCAGGTATTCCTTTAGTCTGCTAAATTTTTTGAATATTCATTTAGTCTGATGATGAGATGATCAAACACCCTTGCTTTGTTTTGTTGTTATTACTGCTTTGACTGAAAGAGAATGACACAATCCTTGCTTTGTTTTAGTTCAACCAAAGAAAGAAAGGGTGTTCCATGAGATGGTCAATCACCCTTGCTTTCTTTTACTATTATTCCTGCTTTGTCTGATTATTAGTTGTTTATGTATTGCATCATATTTTTTTTTCCTGGCAATACAAAATTCGATACATTTTTACCTGAAAGGAACTCTAAAGCCGCAAATGGCAAACACCTTTGCTTTATTGCATATAAACACACCTAAAGGTAACCACATATTGATTTTGGTGCACTTCATTTACACTTTACAGTTTCCAGTTTCTTTAAATTTACAAGACACCAGCGGTCCTGTAAACTGTTATATTATCGATGGAAGAGTAGAGAATAGCACCGGTCCATAGTTATATTACGCTATTTTGCAATCGTAAATTGGGCTAAACTGGACTAAATAGTAGACTGGAGTTTTACAAGCACGATCAAAACAGTGGAATCCTACAGCTGTCACCGACGATTGTTTTTCGTATAAATTTCTTTCACAAAAACAATATTCAGTTTTCGGCTTTTTGTCTTGTGGTTTGATTTAGGATTTTTATTGTGTGTTTCCGCAACCTGCAATTTACCCTATTTTGTATGCCTGCATCCCGCAATTCTAAAATATTTTGCTTTTGCCTTTGCGCTTTCGGATTTTTACCATGTAGTTTATTTTAACATTTTTGTTTTGTGTTTCCGCAACCCGCAATTTGCGGGATTGCACATTGCCGAAAGGGAAATAAAACTTCTCTATTTTGTAATCGCGCATCCTGCATTTCTGTAATCGCGCATCCTGCTATTTTGTAATCTCGGATCCCCCGTCCCGCAATTGCAGGATGCGGGATGAGGGTGGTGAATGAAATATTATTTAGTAATCCCGTACCCCACATCCTGCATTTGCAGGATGCAGGTTGCGGGATAGTGAATTATATATTAATCTATATACTGTATGAAGAAGACTAAAGGAATACAATTAAGAATTAAAATATCTATAGTGAAAAATTGAAAGAGGACACAAATTAATCTATTAATGTTTATTTCAAATTTTGAACAACTGCCATAGAATCAATCTCGACAGTGCTTGTCTCATGCTCATAGGTAGAGATAACAAAACATACATCTTGGTACACCCCAAATCTCAATATTCCCCCTTGGTGTAAGTTCAACCGGAAAAAAAATTGTGTCATATCTACAGGTATTCTTTGTCATTGGATCACATGAATATGTGACATTGCGATTCTTTTTTTGTTCTTGCCCTGTTTCATTTCATAGGAAAAAAAACCATCACACTATGGAGAGTATGCTAATTGAAGATTCTAATTCACTCTTGCTGCATGGTGATGTCAACATTTGCCCGCTGGTACAAGTCTCCTCGTTAAACCAAGTGAACTCACTGAACTCATCATCTATTCGGTTCCAAATTTCTATCTGAGATGAGCTTCACAAGCATGAGATATTACTTCCAACTATATATAGTAGTCTTGTAGAAACTGGACAACTCAAAGAAGGATCTATAATCAAACTTACCAAGTGTACATCGAACATTGTACATAGTGTAACGTATGTTTAATTTCCATTTTGTCTTTGTCCACTTAATCATTTTCACACTGTTCATGCATTCAAGGTTTTTATATCCCATTCAACTCTAACATACTTCTTCTCACAGGACTATCGCATTACTTGCACTCGAAGTTGTCACAGTGGATGCAACAATTATTGGAGATCCCGCACCTTACCACTTACCTGTACCTTCTCTCTCACAGAGTTGTTCCTCTGTTCTAGTGAATCCTAGCTCAGTAGATGGTAACCCTGCCTTGGATGCATCAACTATTCCATTCACATCACTAACCTGTTCTAGCAAAGATTGGAACATTCAAGGTTGAGTTATTGCCAAGACAAAGCTACATGAATATGGAAACCAATGAGGGTCTGGAAAAATCTTTGGATTTGACATTGTTAATGCTTCACACGATGAAATACATATATCTGCATTCAATGAATTGGCACTCTCTTTGTATGACCAAATACATATAGGAGTAGTGTACATAGTATCAAATGGCGCAGTGAAAGCATCCAATCCAATTTTCAACCATTTGAAAATCCATAATGAGATTTTCCTAGGTTCCTCCTCAACCATCCAACCATGCTTAAATGAATACCCCTTAATACCTTTTTTTTGCTTTAACTTTAAAACTATTCACGAGATACAAAGTATACCTTTCAATTCCATGGTGGACCTTGTTGGCCTTGTAATTTCAGTTTCTCCAACGTCCACAATACGAAAATGAGATGGTGTTGATACTGTTAGGCGCACTATTGGACTTCGTGACATGTCAGGCTATAGTATTGACATAACACTTTGGGGTGACCATTGCCAAATTGAAGGAGCTGAACTTGCCAACCTCTGTGGTTTACCTACACCTCCAGCTGTAGCAATCAAAGGTGGTCGCGTTACAGACTTTAATGGAAAAACTGTTGGAACTATTTCCAACACTATTGTTTTTATAAACCCAGATATTCAACAAACTTCAATTCTCCAAAACTAGTATTCAGTATCACCATCGTTGAGCCGAAAGTTCACTGCCTCTCACTCTGGTTCTCGTAAAGTCACTACCATCAATGAACTGCAAACTCTTCAATCATCTGAAAAAGCTGTTTGGTACTCTCTTGTAGCAACCATCACAAATGTTAACATGGATGACTTTTATTTCCTTGCATGCCCTCTTTTTGTTGACAGAATACAATGCATGAAAAAGATTGCTCAGAAAGTTGGAGACATTTTCCATTGTGCTAAATGTGATGGAGAGTTTCTTGAATGTGACTACCGATATATACTAGAGGTTGACTTGGAAGATGTTACTAGATCCATTCATGGTGTGATAACATTTGATGATGCTCCAAACCAACTCATGGGAATTTCTGCAAAAGATCTGTGTCTTCTCTCAACTAAAACAACATCACTTGATGAAATAGTGCAGAGGATCTGCAACAAAAAATTACTTCTTACTCTTTCAGTTAAAACAGAGACCTTCTGCGGAGTTGCACACCTAAAAGTTGTAATTGTCATGGTTGAAAACACATAAACGAAAATTTCAGATGGACACATAAATATATACTTTTTTTCAACTTGGTACTTAACCATTCTTCATTGTTTATAATGAATACTTTCAATTCTCAATTTTAACTCGTTGTTTCATTGTTCAACATAGCAGGGTATTTTTTTAACTCTCTTATAGCACCACTTTCTTGCAGTCTCATACTTCCAATGTACAGGCTATCACTTACTATTTCTTATGCAAATTGGTGAAAAAACCTATATGGTAGTTTTTAAATACAATACTATTTTGCTATCTTGTTTTTAATAAAATGCACAACTTTGTTCTCTTGTTTCTGGGCACAACTTTTGATTACCCTGTACATAACAATAATTACAGTTACTTTTTTTTTCATATATACTTTCTCACACTACACTTTGTTCTTCTATAATTCCGTTTTCTTACAATTATCAAGTTACAACTTGAAAAACAAAATTTACTCCAGTTATATTATTTTAAGCTACATTCTTAATTCCCCATATGCAATGAATTAATATTTGTTTTTTATCTTCTGCTTTATATCCACATAGTTTCCAGTTAATACATATACAAAATGTGTCGCTGCCAACAATCAAAGCTCCTAGGTGTTTAACAAGTTTACAATGATCTTGTAGGAATTATGCCAAATCATGACAAGGAACAAGCCAATGCACGAAGAAGAGTTTTATATGCACAAAACATAGATAAAAACAACAAGAAACATTGTCTTCTTTACAGGGCTACTCGTATGCGTGTGGATATGTCTTCTTCAAATTCTCTTGCAGAAACTGTTGACTCAGCTTCACTTCCATCTCCTGTACCAAATCCATTGAACAACCACCTCAATGATGCACATCAACGATTTCGTAAAAAAATGGACCAACTAGCTGATATGCATGTCTGCTCGATTTGCAAAGAATGTTACCTTGGTATTGTAACAAAATAATGCCATGAAGCATACACTTCTTCATGTTGTATTCTAGAATGAAAAGGGCATCGCTTTTAATTGGAAAACAATATGGATCCAGACAACCAACCAACTGTCCTTGCAGTACTTACATAGGTTGAAGAGATGCTCATTAGTCGTGCTAACCCCCTATTGTAAGTGACACATGCTCGTGGTGGTCAATATAAATACTCTGGTCATACTATTTGCTCCCCCCAAGACATTTCCAACATTGCCACATACCTACCGCATTTAGTATCAGAATTTGACATCCTCATTATTCGGAAATGCAATTATACAAACAAACAATATGAACTGTTTGTTAATCGAACACGTGTTCTTGCTGCCCTTCAATTCAAAATGGCAAACGACCCATACTACAAGGATGTACAAATCAACCCAATTGCATTAGCTTCTTTGCCACTTGTTTCAGCAGACATTTCACCTTTGATTCCGCATCTTAATAGCAATGCTGCATTATCTCATCCACAAAGCTTGTCCTGTACAGATCAACCACCAAATTCATTTGAACCCTATGAATTGCAATCCTCGTCATTTATTTCAACATAAACCAATGCTATAGCTAAGGTTGAAGAAATTAGACAGTTGTTACACATACCAAATATCCCACTACCACCTTCCATTGATTGGCCCCCTATAGAAATGTCCCCTATCAATGAGTACAACATAGAAGGCCTTCTTTCCATGGATTTCCAACTTTGTTTCCCACAGGTACAACAATGTTATTACAACCACGCATTCATCAAGTTGATATGCACAAATATGCACTTCATCTTATTCGTTATCATGACAACAGATTTGCCCAACATCCTTGCTTCCATTACTACATATACAATCTAATTATGCATCATCGAAGTAATAGTATTGCCTTTGTTTTTGTCAAAAAAAATTTTGAAGATACACTACCTCCGACAGTACATGAGCTTGTCAACCAATTGCAAGACATGCCGAATGATAAAATTGGTGAGTGGGTCTCAGATATGGGTCTTCATTACGTGGAACACGATCATATTGGAACAAAAGTAGAGCTGAACTGACAAATATGATCAATCAACAAGGTACACCAACATTCTTCTTCACCCTTAGTGCAACTGACACAAAATGGCCATATTTGCATGCTCTAATGCCTGGTAAACGTCCTAATGATTCATCTCAAGCTTATCCATGGAAGGTTCACAACATCATATCAAATCCCCATATTACATCACAATACATGCACAATAGATTCAAAACATTTCTTGAAGAGGTGTTTCAAAAAGGTTTTCATATAGCCGATTATTGGTGTAGGTATTAAACCATCTATTCCTTCCCATTTTTCTCTATCTATTTTTTACTTTATACAATTTATTTATAATATATGCTTTTTCCTCCCATCTAGATATGAATGGAAACATAGAGGATCCACACAGATTCATGGTTTTATTTGGTTGGCAAATGCACCAAATATGGACACGTTAGATTGGGAAGATGATGTTGCAGTTGAAGCTGCAATTTTTTTTTTGACACACACATGATAGCTTGGAATCCTCGTCATTCCCAATTGTCCACAACTGAGTCACACCGTTCTACTACAAATGATCCATGCAGTCTTGCATCACCATCGAAATTTGCATCAAACTACTCATCTGACTATGAAGAACTTGTCAATTTTTTCCAAAGGAACACCAAATGTTTAGAGTCAACTTGCCTTCACAAAAAAGGAACATATGTTCAATGTCGCTATAGTTTTCCATATGAGCTGCAAGCTACTTCTTCGTTATTCATTGATCCAAATGGACAGAAAACCTACAATCTTGCAAGAAATGATACTCTTCTAAATATTCACAACCCTACCATGCTTTCAATATGGAGGGCTAATGTTGATTTCCAACCTGTTCTTTGTAAACATGCTATTCTCAAATACATTTCAAAGTATACATCAAAATTAGAGCCAAAATCAGAAACCTACCATGCCATTCTCTCTCGCCTTGCACATGCTGCACCAAGTGAGAGTCCCATTCTTCAGCTAATCAAACAATTTCTTGCTTAAATAGTTGCAGAAAGAGACATTAGTGCACAAGAGACATGTCACATGCTGCAAAAAATTCCTCTTGTTCTTTGTAGCCGTCACTTCTTTTCCCTAAATGTGAGCCAAACTCTCTTCCGTCATGTTTCTAATCACACTAATAACACCCCTGCAACGCCCCCCTTCATTTTTGCTTACATGCAAAGACCTATTGCTCTTGCGCATCTAACTCTGCTTGAAGCTGCTCGTTGTTGGTCTTTCTCGCCTAATAGGAAAAAAATCCATGGAAACAAAACTTGCATGACAAAATTGTTAGAGTCTATCCACATTTCACTTCCATTCCTCCCTCTAATTCTTCATCTTTTGAACCGTTTTGTTGGAGTGAATTTCTTCTCTACAAACCTTTTCGGTCTATCCCTCATGATATTGGAACCACAACTTTTGAAATTATTTCTCATTGGCATCAGATTAAAGGCACATATGTTGTGTGGCATATTGAACGTGCAAGAGAAGAACCCTCTACACCTCTATCCAATGGTTCAAACTTTGATGCTATTACGTTTTCGTTGCCCCATACCATGGATGAATGGGAACTTCTATCTTGAATGAGACCTAGCAATAACATTGAAGTTAATGACCTTGAAATGCTTGGCCATCGTGGATTTGAGAAAAATCACAATTGGTCACATAACAATATATGCACCCATTTGCACGAGACAGCAACATCATTCATTGAGGTCAATTGCTTGTCCTTTGAACTACATGAAGATATCCCATCCTTCTCCAATTCACCTAATTCCTTGTCTCCCACACAATGCATAGCCTTTGATCTTGTCATGTCCCATTTTAGAAACACTACATATGTTGAACCACTAAAACTGGTGATTCAAGGTACTGCAGGAACCGGAAAATCTTACCTCATATCTTGCCTCAAATTTGCACTTCAAATTGCATCTGAACAAAATGCCTGCCCACTTCTTCTCCTTGCTCCAATTGGTGTTGCTACTTTTAACATACATGCATTTACAATACATTCTGCTCTTCAAATACCCATTGGTGAAATGCACCCTCTTGAAGGCCAATCCCTTTCAAAACTTCAAGAAGAACTTCGTAATATTCGCTATATTCTCATAGATGAAATGAGCTTTATTGGTCAAAAAATGTTGACTCAAATTGATGCACGCTTACGTCAGGCTTTCCCCTTGCAATGTATAATCCCATTTGGTGGTTGTTCCATAATTCTTCTTGGTGACTTTGGACAATTATCTCTTGTAAAAGACATCCCCATGTATGCAGGCTCATCTGTTGGAACTGCTCTTTGGCATACATTTGATACTTGTATCACGCTAGAAACAATTTTCTGACAACAAGGAAATAGTGCTTCTCAAACTTCCTTTTGGAAACTCTTGCTAAACCTTCAAAATGCAACACCAACTGTTGAGGATTGGGCACTCCTATTGACAAGAACAACCTCATGCCTTTCATTTGTCGAAAATTCTTCATTTGAACAATCTATCCATTTGTATCCCACAAATAGCTCTGTTGCACTACACAACAAACACATGCTGAAACAACTTAATATGCCAATTGCACATTGCTTTGCAGAACAAAGGAACCAAAATGCCCATCAATCCACTGATGATGAACAACTGCCAGTAAAGGTCCTTCTTGCTGTTGGTCAACAAGTCACATTAACTGCTAATTTATGGGTTCAAGCAGGACTTGTTAACGACTCACTTGGGAAAGTCATTCATATTGTCTACAAGTCAAATGAGAAACCTCCTACCTTACCATTGTTTGTTGTTGTCAAATTCGTGCATTACAAAGGACCCTTATGGGATTCTTCTAATCCTACTTATGTTCCAATATCTGCAATAACAAGAGGATCCCGTAGACAAATACCACTTCGAATGGCATGGGGTTCAACAATTTATAAAGCCCAAGGTATGACCCTAATAAATGTAAGAATAGATATTGGAAACATTGACAGACAATGAATTACATTCACTGTAATATCAAGAGTTACATCTATTTCAGGCCTACACATTTCTCCACCTTTCTCTTTTTCCAGATACTCTCGAATGCAAGGTAATCGATATGTTGAACGTAGGAAACAAGAGGAAAGCTTACTCGCTTCAAAGTATTTAAAACCAACTTCTGCTTGAATTTTCTCATTGTCTGTTGTATAGATGTATTGTTTTTCTTTGGTCACTTGTTTATGTAAAATATCTAATTTTGTTTCAATAAAGATCCAAGAAAATTTTAAATATATACCTAGAAATTGGAGTTTTGGTTTTTAAATTGTTGTTTGTTTGAGCAATCTAAAAATAAGACAATCTCCCTACCTTGTGGACAAACCAGGCACAGTTCTGAAAGAGAACTAGAACAAACTGCATTTGGCGAGGCTCCCCATCCAAACTCATATCTACCTGCTGAAATTTCCAACAGTAGTGTTGGGAATAGTTCCAACAGTTTTTCCATTAAAACCTCTATAACACGACCAATCTGTATCGCCTGTTTCTGAATATTTTTCTCTGGTTTCCAATACAACTTCCTACTCTCTAAGTCCATTTCCAAGTCACCATTCAAGTCCCACCATTCCCCAACGCTGCTCCAACAACACTCGCGAACAACCTATCCACAATTGAAGAGGGCCAACTTATTACCTGGGAATCTACAGCTTCATGTCTTTCTCTCTGGGATGCCCCTTTTTCTCAAAAGTTATAGGAATTTATAAAATTGAGTTTCTAATTTTATAAAAAAATAAATCAACACATTAACACATTAACAAATTAACATATGTATTATCAAATTTATTGTGTAATCATTTGCAGAAATAGATAAAGATTTTAATAAAATAAACTCTATTAAAAGCTTGTCTTTACATGAGTCACTAACAAGGCTGTGAATAAATGTACTAATTGATCACAAAATACTAACAGTAATATTGATCCATCTGAAACAAGAAAACTACAGCTTCATGTCTTTCTCTCTGGGATGCCCCTTTTTCTCACAAGTTATAGGATTCTATAAAATTGAGTTTCCAATTTTCTAAAAAAATAAATCAACACATTAACAAATTAACGTATGTATTATCGAATTTACTGTGTAATCATTTGTAGAAATCGATAAAGATTTTAATAAAATAAAATCTATTAAAAGCTTATCAATACACGAGTCACTAACAAGGTTGTGAATAAATGTACTAATTGATCACAAAATACTAACAATAATATTGATTCATTTGAAACAAGAAAACTCATAATTTGTTAAGGAAACTTAATCAAATAAACAACAAGAGATATGAAAGAATATCATAACTGTATTAAATAGATTTGCACAAAATTACAAAACCTCAATAAATAGAGGTATCTCCAATCTCTTGTCTAGATTTTGGCCTTCCAAAAAGTCCCTATTACATGTGAAACCCACCCTTTAAATAATTATTACAAAGAGTAGATTTCAATCAAATTTAGATTGACAAATCTAAATAAAACTAATATCCAAGGAAATCCCACCATCTGTTCGAAAACCCTATCAATTCCTCAATGTTGGGATAGTTAGCTGATTCAAAACCAAGTTGAACATCACATTTATAATTTTTCATTTCGTTTTTAGCTAACCAGATGTGGATGTAAATGTGGACCTTGCCCTCAATAGCCAACGGTTGTCTGATTAAGCGATCCACATCCTCAATCATTATATGATTGAGCCCTTGGATTTTATCCCTTGCTTCATCTCTCCGGCGTTCAACCTGCTCGATCATCGATTTTGGAGGACAGGCGTTTTCAATAAGATTTACTATGGGAAAAAGCAAAGCCTCCATGATACTGTCAATAACATACCATTTTCTTCCACACACAGCTTGTGCCTTTTTAATAGTGTCTTCGTCCATCTCATTAAGATCAATCCAAGCACGAAGTATTGTTCTGACTTTCTTTAGCTGAAATCTGCTGAGGATGATAATGTTTTCTGGTTTGTCCTTCATGTACCTTTGCCAATCCACAATCTCATCAAAATCCTTTGAAGCTTTCTCCCTCTTTTCCACATGATCTTCAAGTACAATGGCCATCAGTCCAAAAGCAATATAGGTTTCATAAATATCATTTAAACTGTGGAACAAGTTAGTTATTAACTCATAATGGTCCTAATTTATCCTGATAGCCAACTCCTTAAATTCTTCTTGTGAAAACTTGGAGAACGAAGATGAAGCTGCACTTGCAGTTGCATCTTCGCATTGCTTTTCAAGTGAAGCTATCCTCTGTGTAAAGGAAACATTTGAGGTCTTCTCATTTTGCAGCTCAACCCGAAGAAAGGCATTTTTGACCTGTAGTTCATTGTACTTATCCTCAGATGTCTTTATAAGATCAACAACATGAGCCTCATGTTCCCTTTTACTCTTCTCAAGTTCTTCCTTCAATTGGGTTATCTCTTCTTTCCTCCTTTCAAACTCCCTGTTTAAATTGCTAACATCATGGATATTGACACCTATGAATGCACCCAAAGCAGCAGCTGTATCTGCTGCATCTACCTGTGGGTCACCGGACCGCTAAGTCCAAAGTATTTTCTCAGAAATAGATACTTCCATCCCACTTTGATCCCTAGCCCTCTTTTTCCCCTTTCTAATCATTGCTTTATCAGGTTTACTATAATAATATTCTCCAAGAGAGACAACAATGTCTTCATCAAATTCAGCTCTTGGATGAATGGATCCAGAGGTGTCAATCACTATAGACACCAAAGAGGATGTTTGGGTAATGATAGGAGAGTGCATGGTCATGGTAATGTGAGTACTAAAAGGAGAAATGTTTTGAACATGGGTCATTTCAGAGATTGAAGACAAGAGTAGCGTTGAAGATTCAAAAGATGGCAAGTGGAGATTGACAGCTGCAAGTGGTGAGGAAGACACTAAATCCTTTTCAGTACTAAATGATGTTGACAAAGTAACTAAGGGTACATGTACAAGAATCTTGAAAATTGGTGCTTGTAAATTTCTTTGAGTAGGGGCTATTTCAGGGATACAAGAGAGCAGTGCAGTTGAAGATTCAAAAGATGAGAAGTGGAGATTGAGAGCTGGAAGTGGTGAGGAAGACACCAAAACCTTTTCAGTACCAAATGATGTTGATGGAGTAACTGATGATAGCTCTACGGGAATCTTCAAAATTGGTGCTTCTGAAATGTTTTGAATAGAATCTATTTGAACGATTGAAGACGAGAGTGGGGTTGAAGATTCGGAAGATGGAAATTGGAGATTGACAGCTGAAAGTGGTGAAAAAGACACCAAAATATTTTCACTACAAGACAATGTTAACAGAGTAACTGGAGGTAGGTGTAAGGGAATATTGCAAATTGGTGCTTCTGAAATAACAGGTAGTGAGATGGAGGTTTGCACAGTATCAGATGTGACATATTCAAGTGTAGATATCAAATCCTGATACAATTGAGACAATGCAGGTGATATGCGTGCTCCTGCAGGCAAAGTAGATAAAGTATGGATGGATGAAAGGAGCAATGATGATTAAACAAATAGAAACAGATGAAGATTGTGAAACTATAGAAATGGGGATGAAATATTTCTTACCATCACCATCCAACAAATCTATGAAAGATTGCAAATATTGATCCACCTCTTCAGTGACAGGTGCAGAGGCTATCATGTCCTCTTCTTCTAAGTCTGAATCAACCAAATCGATAATAGGAGCTATAGAGGAAGAAGCGTTCACCTTCAATATTTTGAATGGTTTTTGTTCAACTATTTCTTCATTATCACTTGGCTGGCTGGCTAACTGCAGCAATCACTGGGATATCAGTAACAGTCACAATAGTTGTAACTGCCTGAGTATTCGGCATAGAGGTCATCATTGCCAGCTTCTGTTTTGACTGTGTTGACATAAGTATTAAGGCTTTGACCTGCTGGCTAACTGGTACCTCTAGAAGTTCTTCCATTAGACCTTTTCCCTTGTCTCTGTCCGGAAAAGTTGCCACTGATGAATTTTTTGTTGCTTCAGCTTCCTTTTCTTCTCTGTCCTTTCTTACTTTCTCCAAGATGCCAATCTGCAGTGCCCTGTAACACTGAATCCTGTATTTCAGTTCCTTTTGATGCTACGAGGTGTGGGCTTCCTCATCCTTGCTTTTGGCTCTCCCCAACACTTCAGAAAATGTACTAACACCCTGGTAAATAGAATCATCGGGAATTTCCTCATGCACATAATTAATTTTGATATGGTACTGCTTAAAGTGGGCATTGAGGCATCCCTTGGGATCATGTTTTCTCTTGGTGGAAAAACCAAGCTTCAAAGATTGTATCTGTTCACCTAATACTGCAGCCCAGGTTGAAGTTGGAATAACCAACGGTCCAAGGTGCAAAGGGAATTTGGGCCAAGATTTTTTCTTAGGGCCAATCAATTTCCTGTAAACCCCATCATTGACAGTTTGGAAATCCACTTCTTCTAGAACCAACGTGCCAGGGACATTCTAGGTAGCATATGAACATTGTTGCTACCCCAAATTCTGATGTACGAAAAATACTCACCACATACCAGTCACCCATTGTACTAATCAATCCTGTAACTTTTGGTGAAAATGCAGGAGCTTCCTTCTTGAATATTGAAAAATAGATGGTGCCAAGGAAGTGTTGACATATATCATAGAACCTGGGTGCATAGTTAGTATCCCACAGTTTTGAATAATAAATGGGCACCCGAGGGGCCAGAAAACTCCACTTCCATCCCAAATTGGGATATTCGAACTCAGCGCACAATATATCATAAATGAAGGCTAAAAAGAAGAATTTGGGTTTCTTTCTAGCAGCGGTCTTCTGGTAGTCTTGGATAGAAATTTTGAGTTCTAGCGACAACATGGATTCCCACGAGAAAGAATCACCTGTTGCTAAAACATGATGAGCTACTGGAGCCCATTCAGACTTGAACACAGAACAATTAGGAAGGCCATACAGTCTGCATAACATAGCTGCCCATAAGGAATAGGGTTCTTTGAACCAGGTAACAGGGTAAAGCTTGTCATACCTCTTCGAATTTACTAGGTTGGTGCATCCACAATTTTAACATTTCTTCAAAATTGAACCTACTTTTGGAGGCTTTTGCAAACTCTGCATTATGGGGTTGTCTTACCAGTTTAAGGGTATAAGCCTTCGTAAATACCTCGAGACGGAAATTGGCTATCTCTAATCCTCTACTATCGTTCAAAGAAAGGGCTTTTGGGTCCGAATGTTCTACTATCCATTTGACCGCATCATTGTACGGGAGGATAGCAGGTCTAGCAGCAACAGAATGAAGTCCAGAATCCCTGATTCTTTTGTAAGCCAACTGGTTGCCTTGAATATCATAAAATTTGTCATTGTAAAAAATTTCATAAACCCTATACCATTCAATTTGGTAGGTTTCAGTGATTCTGCCATTGGTATCTGAGAAAATACCAAAGTTTGGATCCTTGGTGAACATATCCTTTTGCAGGTTTTTGCAGCGAGTAGATCTTGCCATTGTTGCAAATTGGAAAAACTCTGTTTAAAAGAAAAAACAACGGGAAGCGAAAATTAAAACTAATTAAGGATCGACTACAGTAATAAATTGAATGAATAAATGACCAAGATACTAACTTGTAATCGAACAAGACTTTGATGAAGTTGCCTGGTAAAATTCACGCAGCGCATTAATTTGCAACAGTAAAAAATTGGGAAATAAATTGTAAAAGACCAACCTATATATATATTTTACATGTGTCAAATTAGGAAAGCAAGATTAAAACAAATGGACGGTCGAGATTAAACCTGGCGGGATGCGGTTTCATAACGAGATATTGCAAATATTATTTCATTCCGCATCCCGAATCCCGCATCCTGCAATTCGGGTTGCGGGAGCTTGATATTTATTATTTGCACGAATTTCCGTTGCACAACTCGCATCCCAAAATTTTTCGTTGCGGGATTCGGGAGAAATTTTTTAAGTATTATGTGTCATCCTGCTAATCTTTCCCGAAACCCACATCCCACATTTTTTGGTTGCGGAATGTGGGATGGTTTTTGAAAGTATTGTGTGTCATCCCTCTAATCTTTCCTGAAACCCGTATCCCACATTTTTCGGGTTGCGAGAGCTTGAAATTTAGCGGGAAGACAAAATACATGAAGTTGTATTCAATCTAACCCGCAACCCGCATCTCGCAACCCACATCTCGATATTTGCGGTTGCAGGATGCGGGATAATTTTTGTAAGTATTATGTGTCAAACCCTTTAATCTTTCCCGAAACCCGCATCTCGCAATTTCCGGGTTGCGGGAGCTTGAAATTTATTATTATTTGCAAATATTCGGCATATTCATTGTACGCATTAATTTTAAGTTGCTGTCAGTTAATTTTTCTTATTTCTTGTAAATTTTAAATCAAAAATCAAAACCCCAAAACACAACAGTTATAAATGTCTTTACCTTAAATTTCAAAACTCACTATTAATATGTAGTCTCCCAAGGTAAGTCACAAAGGTTGGCTTGCGGGAGTAAGAAATCATTGACCCTTTCTCTCATATATATATATATATATATATATACACACATGCACAATTCAAAGATGATGGTAACTTAAGTTAGTGTAAGTGGTAGTGAATTAGATGTGAATATTTCTCCAATTTTAGGGAGGTCATAGTTGAATTATATTAATCCCTTGAGGTCAGGCTTTGTATTAAAGGTTGATAATTTAAAATCCTTTGGGGTAAAAACATAATTTAAATACCTAACTATAACTATAACAAAAAATAGAAATAAAATTTAAAGCCCTTTGTGGTATTTACTGTGGGTTGCATGACTATTGTTTAAGTCCTTATGGAAGCAAATGATTAACTATTAGTATCGTTACATAAGGAAAGGATTTTCTATCACTATAGCAACTAATGTCATTAGGGTAGTTCTAGAACTATTACACATTGGTAAGTTTTAAAGTTTTAAAACCCTTGCTTTTAACATATTTTGTGAACAAACACCTCCCTAATAACTACCCACCTAATGATAGTCTTAAAAATAAATGAAAACAAATTCCAAGAGTTGTAATCATTTTTAAATGTTTCATACAACATTAAAAGCTGAATGGACAAATAAAACTTGAAATAATGGATTAAATGAAACAAATAAAACTTGAAATAATTACCATTCTTCTCTTAAGTACTAAAAAGACCCTGGAGTGACAACATTCGGAAGTTGGTATGATTTGGGAGAAGCTTAACGCAGAGGCTCTGCCTCAGCCTCTTCTCCTGCTTCCGCCGCGTCGAATGGATCCAGGTCTGCAATCAGCCTTGATCGTCTGTCTCTTCCCCCGGCGAAACCCGGTTGCCACCGATCAGGACGCTGGAGCGTACAAAGAGCACGGACTGTATTTCTTTGAATCAGACTCCGATGAAGGGCCTCCAGGCGCCGACTCCCGATACTAATCCCATGGTGACTGATGCTTGGGACAATCTCTGGTGGTCGCTAGTTTATTTTCGCGGCATGATTGCTGCGCTGGATTCGTGCGAAGGCGCCTGTGGATTATGGGTTTTGATGGATCATTCTTCTCAGGGTGTATTCGATGTCTTCCGGAGATCATTCTTTAGCTGAGATGCCTGAGATTCAACTTTGATTTTGAGTCTCTTCCTGTTCGAGGGATTCGACACGTTTCCGACGCTGCTGTGCGTGGACGGGTGCAGCAAGATCGATAGAAGATTGGGGGTGGCTCCAAGAATCGTTCCAAGATTCGAGGTCGAGGGCTTCGGCTCTCGATCTTGATTTTTCAAGATTAATTGGCACTTCCATGATATTGCAGACTCAGCGCGGAATCATAGCGGAGGCGGTGTCTGAGATCGATTTCGGTTTGTTTCGACAGAATCTTAGGTTCTTGCCGTGGATTCTGTGCCATGGTTGTATGCGTCCAGGCTTCATGAGTGATTCGCTGAGGTTTTTCTTGTTGGGGTTTTTGGCTTCAAGATTGGTGGGCTTCAGCTCCAAGATCTAGGGTCGTGGGCTTCGGCTCCATGTCATGAATGAGTGCGAACTAGCTCATTGATTGGTGGGCTTCGGTTCCAAGAATTGGGGTCGAGGGTTTAGGCTTCCTTTCAAGGCTCCTGCCTCTTTTGTTGCGAAAGATCACCTGCCTTATGGCGGAGGCGGGACTATGGATATACTCTTGCGTGGCGACCTGTATTGTGTCCTTAGAGGTGGTGGCCTTTGCTGTCGGCAGTATATCTGATGTTTTGTGTGGTAGTGGGTTTGATGATAGCATTCTTGCTGAAGTTTTTGTAGTTACTACTTATGATTTGGGTTATGATACCCATATTTTCTGTGATGTATCTAGCTGATATGCTTGTACATCTTCTACTATTTTGGTTATGACAATATGAGACAGCAAATATGTGACAATGTAGGGATCCTAGTGATCCTCTTACATGTGCAGATGTAATTTTGTTCCACTTTGAAATAAAATTACGAATTTTTCCGAGGAAAAAAAAAAGAGTACTAAAAAGACCCGCTAATTAAACAAAGAGAGCTTGAAATAATTTCTTAAACGAATTAATTGAGAGTCATTAAGGTTTGGTTCAGAGAATTGATTTAAAATTTGCTTTCATAGATTTGGGTCGAGAGTCCAAATGATCCTGAAATGTAATTGAATTATTAACAATGTAAAAGGACCCGTAGTTTAACCATAGACTATTAAGATTGCTCTTATAAGCAAGCACTATTTTGGAATAGATTAACCATAAATTAAGCACAATTATTGAAATAAACAAACCTTAACCAACTAACATTGTTAATAATATTTTTAATATTAAGCGCTCAAAATCTTGTGAAATGTAATCATTATAATGAATTTGCATCTTTGTTAGCATAAAATTAAAGAAAGTTATAGCATTGGATGCAATAAGCATGCTGGGCTCAACCACTCATCTGTCTATTGAATCAGCTCATCTGCTTCCCTTGATGTGTGCAAATGAAAGTGGAAGAGCCATTAATGAAACAAATAAAACTTGAAATACTTATGATTCTTCTCTTAAGTACTAAAAAAACACTCTAATTAAACAAAGAGACCTTGAAATAAATTCTTAAACGAATTAATTGAGAGTCACTAAGGTTTGGTTTAGAGAATTGCTTTATAAAATGCTTTCATAGCTTGGATTGTTATTTAAATCGGTTACATAAAGTAAATTATGATTTTCTTTACCATTTCCCATTATTGACTACATAATATTAGTATTAGTCTCTTGTTGAGAGTCCAAATGATCCTGAAATGTAATTGACTTATTAACAATGTAAGAGGACCCCAAGTTTAACCATAGACTATTAAGATTGCTCTTATAAGCAAGCACTGTTTTGCAATATATTAACCATAAACAAACCTTAACCAACTAATATTATGATATGACTATGGTCTAAAACCTCGGAATGCTCAAACTCTTGTGAAATGTATTAATTATAATGAATTTGCATCTCTATTAGCATAAAATTATAGAAAGGTATAGCGTTGGATGCAATAAGCACACTGGGCTCGACCACTCATCTGTCTATTGATTCAGCCATGTGTCCTTCCCTACTTGTGTGTTTCATGCTCAAGGGTGCCTTTCTGCATCGTTTCTAGGCTGGAAAAGAAATTTATGTGCTTTCTGTGCTCACCGTTGTCTATAATTCCCCTATGTCCTGGTAACATTGTTGTATGAGGGGACTTGGAGAGAGGCATTCTTGTTCTCCTCACCTCCCATGAAGTAGGCTCTCCAACAGGAAATACAGTGGAGTGTGTCCTCAACCTCGTCACCACCTCAGAGAAAATTAGCAAGTGGGAATTACAAACGTGGTGATGAAGACTTTGGACACCCACCACCCCAGTACGAGCATTCGCTCCGACTAGCTGTCGCTAAACATGGATCCCATGCAATGGGACTTTGGAAGCCGTGACCTCTTTGAGGATTTCTGGGGACACACTCCAGGGACAAGAAAACCATCGTATTGTGCAGCTGTAGGTATGACTATTTGGAAATTTTCAAAGTGCATCACATCCAGGCCCTGATGGTTGGAAATTTCCTGGTGCAGACAACCAGGATGATAAAGGAACATAATTTCATATTCACCAACCATCAGTACTCCCTGACAAATGAGCTTCTCGAACCATACAACCATTGCTATCTGCAAGAAAACTCAAGACCTCACATAATTGAGCACTTTTGGCCTTTCTCTTAGTGTTCATTCATCCCCGTTTTTCAGCAACTCCGGAGGGTGGCGCTATATAAGGTGAGCCAGACAGACCTGAAAACAACTTACCAGCATAGTTGTACACTAGACAATTGGCAATCATAACAATAGTACAAGTGACAAGTGAGCGAGGATCTTCATTCCTTGCAGAAAATCCAGTCAAGTCATCTCCTTTGATATTCAATTATCATACTGCCCATGGATAAGACCTTAGGTGTTCTCCCGCGTTGCTTCCCAGGTGGGTCAAGGCATTTAGACTTGACCTTCCTTGCCCTTTTGCCTATGCTGGAGGTGGGATAAGAGCGGATTCAGCTGGATGTGTTTCTTTGATTCATGTAGAGGCGAGATTTGTTGTTTCAAATATCTAAGTTTCATGATGGATCCTTGGAGTTGGGACAACAGGCGATGCTGGGGACATGGTCTTGACCTATAGGATGTTACGAATGGCGTCTGTGGACTCAATTACTGGTCAGAAAAAATAGATTGTATGTGGGAATGTCCTTTCTGTACCAAGTTCATCGGGAGATTTTCTCCACGCTGGGAGATTTGGTTCATCAGCCGATCTTGAACCACGTAGATTTCATTTGCTTCTCCAGTTATATTCACCGTGGATCAACTTCTTATCAAGATCTGAGTCTATTATGTGTGTGATTTCAATATCAATACCAAGGCTAACACTTGCACAATTTAATTCAACGGAATCAACATAGACCCTCGATCTGCAACCTGCCTTCATCTGGACCGCCCGATCGTGGGTACATTTAATATTTCGCCAAGCTGGTCCAATTCAATCCATTGCGGAAGTCTCATCTGCGGAATGCTTTTGATCCGTCGATCAAATATCAAATAACATATATACCGTCTATCGTCATCCCGCTAAACTTTCCCGAAACCCGCATCCCGCAATTTTAGGGTTGCGGATTGCAGGAGCTTGAAATTTATTATTATTTGCAAATATTCGGCATAATCATTGCACGCGTTAATTTTAGGTCGCTGTCACATAATTTTTATTATTTCTTGCACAATTTATAATCGAAAATCGAAACCCCAAAACACAACAATTATAAATGTCTTAACCTAAAATTTCAACACTTAGTATTAATATGCAGTCTGCCAAGGTAAGTCACAAAGGTTGGCTTGCGAAAAGACAAAATATTTTTACCCTCTCAACGTTTTTTTGCACCTCTTGGTGCAAATGCTAGTTATAACTGTGTGCATTTGATGATTCTTTATATTACAAAAAAATCCATACACCAATTCACAGTTTAGTTATGGTCATCCAATGCTTAGTTAGATCATAATTTGTAAATTAAATTACTTTTATAAATATCATGTGAACAACATTGAACATTTGAAACACTAGCACAATACACAAGTTAATTTAATTTTGATTTAATCCAATATATAATGGTATAAATATTCCGAAAATAAAATGCGATTGTGATAAGTTAGGTGTCAAAGTCAATAGACAATTCATTTCATACAATGGCAAAATTGCATACAAAATGGATAATGAAAGAACAAAATAAATGTCTACAACTTTATATTCCTTTAGTCTCTTTCTCTTAATAGAGTAATAGAGTTTTTTACACATCAAATAATATGAATAATAATAAGTTGGTAAATAAAGAGATTACCATTTTGTGATGCCCTTTCATGCTAGTACTTTCATTCGGTCATAAACCTATCATTTGGTATCGTTAATTTAAAATGTAATATTGAATTTAAGATTTGTTCTCTCAATCAAATAATAAGTTGTTAAGATTTACTTCCTCTAATTAAATAATAATTTTTTAGAAAATATAAGGTTGGTGTTATTTATTTCTTCAAAATCTTATAGCTTTTTTTTTGTTACTTGAAATGTTTTTTTTCAAGTTTGATACTTTTATGGCTAGAGGGTAATTAAATAGTCTAACTCTTGTTTTCTTGATTAGGAAAGAATATATTTGTATTAAAACTAAGTTTTATTTAATTACATACACATTGGATATAATAATTATTTATATAAGTCTTTGAAGAGTATGATTTAACAAATTGTTTTTAAAAGAAGCAAAAAATTACATTACATATCAAATTATAATAAAATTTTAAGTTCCATCATTTTATTCATGGTAGGAAACCTAGGGTTCGAGTAACCTTAATTTTATTTGACAGACCTTTGAGTAATATTAGCATTTGCTTCATTTTTTCATCTTGATTTTCTTTATTTTACGAAAGGTACCGGCCTTGTCTCTAGGCTTCTTCTTATCCAAACCATACATATACCTCAACTTTCCTGAGGCTGTCATATTTCCCTCCACATCAACTACATCATCTTGCATGCTTAATGTTAAGACCTAAATGTTGGGCACATTTACCCCTATAGTGTGGCGCATTAACCCCCTATATTGTGGTGTATTAAATATTATGGATGTTGGCTTGGATCTATTAGTTGTTATTGTACACCTTTGTCTCTTATATGTAGGAAGGATATATTTTCATTTCATCCATCATAGCATCTTGTCTTGTCTTGTGTACTTAATACATTATGTAAGGAGGTTCCTCCCTCGAAGGGGATTGTTATTCATCTCTATTATTCATTATTGATGTGTGTATTACTTTCTTATGGTTTATTTCTTCTATTTTTATGCTATTTGCAGGACTTTGTAACATAACATTTGGTATTAAATATCTTTCCTCGAGACTGGTTTATGAAAAACGAGTCATTTTGGAATTTTCGTTACTACTTTTTTTCTACATGGATTCAAAGATAGAGGTTAAAAATAAACCTATAGAACAAGTCGAAGTATCTCCAGTTCGAAATTCAAATCCCGAGACACTACAGTTTCGAAGATATTTGTCTTGGAATCTAGGGTTTTAACTAGTCCAAAACCAAGTCTAAAAACAAGTGTTATGGATAAAAAGGGCATATCTAAGACATCTGAGATTTGAATTGAGTGAGAACTATTGCATCAGAAATAAGAAAGACCAGAGTACCTATGGTAGGGTTTTCATACTAAGATACAAAATATTTGACATGTGGCATATCATACAAGTTCTCTCTCTCCTGAAAGGACAAACAATAAGAAGTGTTGGGACATTTGTAATAAATTTCCACTGGAGAATCCAAATTAGGTGAGAATTATGGCATTGAAAAGAGGACATATCAAGCTACAACAGGACTAAGTTTTAGACCCATGGGAGTTGAAATTCTAATTTTACCTTAGTTCCAATTCATCCCTAAAACAGTCCTCCAACCAGGGTTTGAAAAAGGTGTTATGGGGAAAATGGTCATACCTAGGGCATGCGAAATCCAAATTGAATGAGACCTATTACATCAGAAGGAGGATGGAACAAGGTATATTTGGTATATTGTTTGGACTCAAATCAGAAATATTGGAAACTTGGCATACCATACAAGTTATTTCTTCTAGATAGACCAAAAATAAGAAGTGTTGGGTGATTTGTAATAACTTCTTACTGAAGCATACGAATTATGTTAGACCTGTGAAATCAGAAAGAGGACACATCGGGATACAACAAGACTAAGTTTCAAACCTAGAGGAGCTGAAATTTAAAATTTGTCTTAGTCCAAGTCAACCATAAAATAATATTCCAATCAAGGTTTGAAGAAGGAAAATATATAGTTCAAGCAGTATAGATCGCATAGAGTACTGACAAGAAGTTCTGCAAATAATGAAGATGTCCAAATACATGATGAAACAACAGGAAGATCAATATCATAATCAAAGGATTTTTGAAGAAGGAAAAATCATATGGCAACTTGAAAATAATTGAAATAAGGACTAAGAAACTACGAAATCAAGTTATTATTAAGTACCTCATCAAGTGGATTAAATTACCAACTACAGATTCGACATGGGGAGACGAGTCCTTCATACAAATGCATTCACAACTACACAAGCGTTGAGGACAATGATTGTCTGAAGTGGAGGGGTATGTTAATCCCTAAATGTTGGGCATATTTCCCCTTATGGCATGGCACATTACGCCCTGTATTGTGGTGTACTACATATTATGGATGTCGGTTTGGGTCTATTAGTGGGTCTATTAGTTGCTATTGTACATCTTTGTCTCCTATATATATGAAGGAGATATTTTCATTTGAGTCATCATGGTATCTTGTCTTGTCCTATGTACTTAGTACATTGTGTAAGGAGGTTCCTCCCTCAAAGAGGATTGCTATTTATATATGTTCTTCATTATTAAAGCATGGATTACTTTCTTATGGTCTATTTCTGCTATTTTTATGTTGTTTCTGGGACTTGGTTACATAACACTTAAAATAGTTATAGATTTCCTTTCTCTTAAGATCATGGCAAACTTGGGCTCAAAAGATTTTGCATATGTGACCTTAGCAGCAACTAGTGAAGGTTTAATGCCTTGAGGAATTTTATTATATATCTTATTTGATCTTTTATTAAATTCTCCTATTATTTCCCCATTCTTCTTCCTTAATGGAACAAACTCTAAGAGATATTACATGTGATCCATTTTTTCACCCCACTACCTCATAAAATCAACCTCTAAGGCAGGCCAAGAGATCAAAGATTTTGTTGGTAAGGCTTTGAAACATTTTCTCAATTCATCTTCTAAGGTTTGTACAAACAATCTCGTAAATGCATCATCATGTTCTATATAAAGATTGTTGGCAAAGTCTTTTAACATGACCATGTGTTCTTTAGTTGTTGTAGCTTTCTCGCCATCATATTTTCGAAAAATTGTCAAATAGATCTCAGACAGGTCATGAAGGTTATTAGACATATTTAATGGACCATACCTGGGATGTAACACCCCAAAATTTCATAAAAAAATAATTTTTTTCTATAATACATTTAAAGTTAAGACATAGCCTAAATGCTAGTTTTATAATTAACATTAGCTTAAATATCAGATAGATTACAAGGTAATATATTTGGAGATACTTAGGAGTTAATTTCTCTTTTGTTAATTGGGACTAAAAACTATAGAAATTTCTTTACTTACTGACCTGTAGGTCATAGCTACTAAACATATTCACTCATTGTTGATTTTTCAGTTTTCAGTCTTAGGAAAATTATTGAAATTCAGATCAATCATTTATTTTCCAGCAAGTGTATGATTCTGATTGTTGATTTCTTGTCTTATTGAAGGGGCTTGAGGTTAGTCCGGGGCTTACTTAGCTTTCTCAAAGCTAACGCAGATTCGATGCTTTTACAGGTATTTACAGGTAAAGTTTTACTTCCAGGATACGAGGTATAAAATTAAAAGTTCGAAAGATTGTAAGAGTAAGTTAGGAAAAGGAAGTCCTGAACTTTAATTTCAGTCTATCTTAACGATGTGTAAGAATCTCCTAGTTCCATAACCAAGTCTATTTATCTTGAAAGTATACTAGAGTTGATAACGTGCCTATCTATTTTATAAGTTTGGTGGAATGTAAATACTGGCATGCTCTTAGTTGTTTGAGAGTACTTAAACCCTATTACTCTCCATATATTTTACAACTATGAAGCTTGTTCTTGCTTAAACCTAGAACATCCTAAGTTCTAACATTAACATCTCTATTTTTGCTTTGCAGCTTTTATACTATCGGTGTGAAAACTAAACCAAAGCTTGTCCATGGAAACATACCTTTGATGCATAATATACATACCATCCTAAGTAGTTATGCAATGCATGTTATGTATCTAAACAATGCATGTTATAATATAATTACTTCCCAAGTCATTACATAAGACATGTTATGTATCTAAATCTAGACATAAATTCATTTCCTAAACATATATTTTAAACAAGGTATATATATTCTATATATATCCTATGCAAAAGAATAGTGGAAATGTTTTAATTATAAACAAAACAATCAAATTATTTAAATTTATGAAATGTAGTCGAAAACTATACTAAGGGCATATAAATCGAAAGCTTAGTGGATTCCACCTGGAAGATACTCGTCGGTGGAAGGGTTTTGGTGTCAACCCTAAGCATAAAACCAATTTTTTTTACCCTAGCCACTGTTCAAAATAATTTTATCGATTTGATCCTTTGGACAGGAAGAGTGGCCGATAGTCCTTCTCGGTTCTGTAACCATCGTCGTTAAAGGTTATGGGGTGGACGTTTTAAGAACTTTGGAGCTCTATTTTCTACCCTACCTGTGAGCTTATACTAAAGCCATAGTTCACCTGTTGCCCTTAACGTTTAGTAGCTCACAGTTGGTAAAATTTTCCAATACAATTTTCTTGAGCTTGGCTGAAGTATTCACATGTTGAAGGCCTTGGGTTTTATCACCGTCTCCTATGAGCTCCGTGTAAAAGAGTAAGTCTCGACGATTCTTCTCGCAGTGATTTAAATCCCTTTAAAAAAAAATGGAGAAATGAAGCTAAGTTCTAACGGTATACTGTTTGACTGCAGGAGAAAGGTTTTGGTATCACCCACCGTTGACGAGTGAAGGTGTTTTCCTGGTGAAGGGTGCGAGTAAGACAATGCTCGGTAAGCCTCGGTTCCACACCTTGGGGTTTCTTTCATTGTGATTGTGTCTAAGAAGTTATCGCTAGTGCTTGTGGAAAATTCACTGTGGGTTCAAAGGCGACTTGATGACTTGTTTAAGCTTAGGAAAGAAGAAGGCAGTAAGGCTTTTTTCGATGGTAACCCTTAGGGTTTTATCCCAGATTTACGACTCTTGTAAATAGTTGATAGATTAATAAAATAATACTATTCTAGGGTTTATAATGAGGTTTGTTTTTACTGTAATATAGTTTGAAGCTCTCTTTTGGTTTTTACTTGCTTCTATAAATTATTCGTGGTTTCTTGATTTGGAAGCTTGTTAAGATTAAAAACTCAGCCGTTGTGGCTTTTCCATGGATAAGATACAAGTTAAAACATTCTGGTTTTTGAAGAGTTGAAGACGTGTGGTGACTATTTAGTTTTAAAATGAACTCTGCTTATAATTAGTGTTTAAATAAGTTGTAGAGATTATAGCTCTTGAATAGATTTTCTCTTTAGCAATTTGTTATAATTTATTTATTAAAAACTGGTAAATATCCTAGGGTTTGTAAAAATCATTTGTTATACTGTAAAATTTTATTATGAGTAAAAACCCTCGGCCCTTTTCTAGCTTCTGTAATTTGTTGTGGTTAAGATTCTATTACAACAAAATGGCTCTTAAACGTGAAGGTCAATGTTTAGTTATTAATTTGATAAAGAAAACTCTATTTCTTTAAAACAATAAAACTCTGTTTGTTACTAAATTATTCCAAAAAAGTTGATCTTGCCGGTCTGCACGTGAGAATGGTTAATATCGTTTTGCTTATTGTTTTTCCTAAGCATAGAGTAAAATATTCGTAAAAAGTTCTTATGCTCCGTCTATCACTTAAAGTAGAACTTTCTACAACCATGACTTAGTAAAACCATTTAGCAAAATAATTATTTTAATTTTATTTATAAATGCAGTACTATTTAAAAGATTAACATAGAATTTGATTTTTATTTTGCAGTTCAAAAAATTAGACTAATATGGTTGTTTTCTTAAAAAAGGGTAAAGGTAAAATTCTATCTTGATTTCCAAAAGTTTCTAGAATAAAATAAGAAGTTTTTATGTTAGCAGTTTAGGGTTTTGCAAACCCAAACAGTTTGTATCTTATAATAATAATAGGGTTTATTTGGTTGTTACTGCTTGTTTACTATTTAAACTGCTTTAAATAATTATAATATTAAATAGTACTAATATTCTTTACTAGTGTTAATAATTTAATTGTTTTACAGAATTATTTAGTTTATTTTATTACTCATAAAACCATGTCTGTAAAACAACAGTTATACTATACTAGGTCTTCTAAAATGTTTTGTAGAGGTTTAAATAAATGAACAATGAGTTCTAGGAAAAGATTATTATCATAACTTAATTAATCAGGAAAAACTATCTAAATCAAAACAATATTAAATCATCTTATCTCTACGTAATCATTCCTCTAAATTTAACCTTCTGTACTAGAGTACTTCATCAATTGATGAGTGGAAAAATACAAAAAGGTATTTTAAAATCATCATTCCACCATTTCTAATTCTCAGATCATTTTCTAAGTTAAACAAATACAGGTAAATTTCCTGAACAAGATGCAGACTTAACAATTTAATTTCAGCTGCTAATATCTAAGAAATAATAGTAAACTGATTTTGACTACTTCCTTTCGGTACTTTTACTTGTATAAAACAAATTAACACATTGGAACTTGATAACTTCTAGATGAGACAATAGCCCAAGGATCCCATTTCACCCAACTTTTTCTTGAAGATAGCTCCACAGCTTGTCTTGGGACCCTTGATCCTGTCCACTGAACCACCAAAATGAAAGCACTCGGTGAGGTAATGGGATTAAATACCCCTGCAACTCCGCAGAAGTACTTACAATAGTACTTATACCTCTGCAATAAAGAACTCAGCTAACAAGCTGCACTGGTTCTTAAATCAATATTAACACTCAAAACACTTCTGCCTTTCCCCTCATCGAATCTCTTGTGCACATTTCTCCAGATCAGAAATTTTGCAAGGTATCAATTGAACAACCCCCTCCTGAAATTTGATGGTAGATATATATGCATGCCTAGGTCTTTTGGTCAGTTCTATACTTAATGAGCCACCTGATCTGTTCCACTTTCTTGGGGAACATGACCACAAAATTAGGGAATTTCCCCCCCTGCAATAGCTAGAAGTGGTTGAGGATGCTGCCATGTGTCAGTTTGTTCTCACCCCAGTCTATTCCACCTAGTGGGCCAGTGGACACTCATTCAACAGCCTCCTTAGGCTATTTGTTTCATATTTTATTTATTAATAATAAAATATTTTGCATAATTAATTACAGTCATCCTTGACCCCACATGGTCAATAGTCTCAAACTTTACAATAAAAATAAAATATAATGTCTTTTAAACATAAAATGCCATTAAAATTAGGGTATGTGACATACACCCCCCCTTAATTCTAACATCGTCCTTGATGTTAATATTCATCATCCTCAGAGCTTCCCTAGAACAAAATTGGATATGCTGCCCGCATATGACTCTCCAATTCCCAGGTTGGTTCTTCTGGACTGAGGTGCTTCCATTGCACCTTCACATGCCCAATGGTGCGATTCTGAAACAAGATTTTCTTCTTGTCGAGTATACAATCCGGTTCCACCAGAAAATCTCCTTCGGGTTCCACCTGCACATCATTCCAATTTATAACATGAGTAGCATCCTATACATTTTTTTTAAAACATAGATATGAAAAACATTATGAACTTTAAGATTCGGTGGTAAGGCCAATTGGTATGCCACCGGTCCAACTTTGGACAGTATTTCAAAAGGCCCACAGTACCTGGGTGCTAGCTTAGCACAACTCCCTAACTTCAAAGAACTCTTTTTAGGTTTTACCTTAATGAAAACATGTTCGCCCACATGGAACTATTTCTAAGTTCGTTTAATATCCGCTTGAATCTTATGTCTGTCTTGTGCAACCTTCAAATTTCCTTGTACCTGCTTCATGGTTAATTCCATCTCCTTTAATAATTCAGGTCCTAATATTAAACTTTGAACACGGTTTCTCCATGAGATGGGAGTATTGCATTTTCTATCATACAGAATCTCAAATGGGCTAAATTTTGATGAAGCCTGGTAATGGTTGTTGTATGCAAACTCAACCAAGTGTAAATAGTCCTCCCATTTACTTGGATGTTCTCTAACATACATCCTTAACATATCTTCCAAAATATGATTCACTCTTTCAGTCTGTCCATTCGTCTGCGGATGAAAAGATGTACTGAAGTTTAAAGTAGTATTTAAACCTTTAAATAAATATTTCTAGAAGTTTCCTGTGAATTTAGGGTCCCTGCCAGAAACTATTACTTAAAGAATTCCATGTAAACGAAATATTTGAGCAATATTAGCAGCCTTATGAGTGGTCTTTATTGGTATAAAATGGGCTTCTTTACTGAGTTTGTCAACGGCTACCATTATCAAATCATTTCGATTTTGATTTCTAAGCAAACCTGTAATGAAATCAAGGCTGATTATTTCCCATTTCCAGCTAGGAATTGGTAACGACTGTAATAAAATGGTTGGATGTTGATGTTCAGTTTTAACTCGTTTTTTTTTTGTGTAAATAAAAGATGTATTACTGCATAAGAATGGTTACAATGGAGCTCAAAACCTGCAGGCCATAGACAACCTGCCCAGAAACCTTCCTTTCCCATTTATATTTGATCAGCTTGTTACCCACCCATCCCAAAAATGTGAGAGCTCCCTCTGTGGAGATTTCAATACCTGAATTACATCTAGAATTACCACCATATATGCTATATAAACATATAAAGAGACAAACAGACCTACAGGCCATAAACTAAGCCGCATAGACAAATGCAAAAATACAGAGGGTGCCCCATCGAGGGATTACGGAAGGGCCTGAAGCCCTAGGCTCGGACCCTCGTTTTGACATCGACCTCCTGGGAGTCGAACCACATCCAACATATGCTCTTTTGGAGCATTATCAGTTCTGTTGATGATCCTCCCGTTTACGCATCGACCAGAACCCCCGTCCACATGAATGCTCCATCCCCGAATAATACAAAACAATGCCCAGGCAGGAGGCGATCTGGTCCACCTTCCGGTGCATGAGATGAAAATCCGAGTTGAGGGCCTCGAGCTTCCTTCGCATGTCTCGACATTCTTCATTGTGCGCCTTCCAAGCCTTGACAGGTTCCTTGTCCCCTCCTTTTTTGCCATTATTTCCGCAAGCTTCTCTTCAATTTTTGCTGCTATGTTGAGGTTTGAATGGCTGACCAAATTCATGATAACCCAGTAAATCACAACCAGCTGGTCATGAGACGAGGTTCTCCCCGCCGTGGAGCCAGGGTAGGAAATCCAACCATCAACCTCTTCTCTAACCACCTCAATCGGCATGGATTTCACTTGATCCCAGAGCACCTTCTCCACTTTCTCCATTGCTAGATGGGCTATGAGCGGAATTCAGTCTTTGAAAGCCTCCACAGCAGACTGAGCCTAAATTTGGGCCCGAGTCACCGCTTTCTTCTCCATCCAAATTGCATTTTTCACTTTGTCCCGGTTAACAGCCGATCCTATACTACCCCCGGGCTTCCCAAGTCCTCCTCGAGGTGGTGCCATCTCTTGCTTCGCAGTTGCACTCCTAACAGAATCACTTTGCGCTTCTTCTTCCCATAGACCATGCTCTAGACACACTAACCTATCTCCAATGCTCCTCAGAACTAGGGTGATGGTCTCTGCAACCACCTTTGAATTAATAGGCAATAGTTCCATGGGCGTGTTAATGGAATGGTACTAGATAATGATGATAGCCCATATCTTGAAATCTTCCTTCTCTGTACCATGCACTTGATACTCTCTTATATCTCTCGTCATTCCTGGATCATCGTACCCTGAGTTAATGGTTAAATGATCACTCCATATTACCAAGATCTCAAGCCACATGCGAACACGCGTTAATGGGCCTGACTTGTGGAAGGACCTTGCTGCCTTCTGTAACTGCCTCGGTCCTCTCTCATTCTTCCCGTCACCTGTCCCCTGTCACCCACATCATGAGTGGCCAGTTGTCGACATCTAGGGATCCATTGCTCCACCTCGAAATCCTCTAACCGTCCCCTCTGATTGGCCCTAATGTCACTGACAGCGACATTAGCTAGTAAACCTACCACTTGGTTTGCCTCTCTCCTGACATGGATGAAGGAAAGCACTGGGTGTGTCATAACCATGGCATGAAGGTCATCCATCCTGCTAGCAAGGCACCAACTGGACGACACTTTCTTCATGGATTTGCCATTGGCCAGGTGCTTTGCCATTTGGACAAGGATACTGGAGTATCCTTCTACTATTGCTAACATCCACCCGTTCATGATGATGATTTGAATGCCCTGGATCATCCCTTCCATCTCTGCAGATTTGTTGGTGTCCATTCCAAGCAAGCCATAGTAGACCTGAATAATTTCTCCATAAGAGTTTCTGCAGACCCCACCATAGCCTGCATCACCTGGGTTGCCTCTAGCCGCACCATCGAAGTTTAATTTAAAGACTAGCGTCAGTGGGGGAGACCATGATTTTGGGCTCTCAACCCTTCAGTACTTAGGATTTTGATGAAGACCATTGATGACCCCACTATCCAGTCCCCACGCCTTCGCAACGCTTTTTTCCAGACCAATGAATTCTTTGTCCTCGTTGCTCCATTGCAGGTTGCGCACTGTTTCCATTAGGTTGGAGGTTATTATTTTCCAGAATTCCTCAGAGGATTATTGTTTTCCCCTAAAAATTCTACTATTTCGTTCCTTCCATATTACCCACATCACAGTGCTTAGAAAGGCTTGCCATAAAAACCACAGAATATTATTTTTGAAAGCCTTGGGATGGTAGTCCCTTAAGGTTTGGTCTAGGTTTCCTCTGCTTCTGTTGCTCTTCTTGAAAAGTTGTGCTCCTTTGTCCCATAGATCAGAGGCGAAAGGGCATGCATCGAGGAGGTGACCCATGCTCTCTTCCTAGTTAACACATAGAACACACCGTGATGGACCTTGGAGACCTCTGCGACTAAAGTTTTCTCCCATCAGGATCCTGCATCTAACCACAAGGCAACATAAGGTAGCCACTTTTGGCCAGTGGTTGGAATTCCATACTTTCTTCTAGATGTCATCCTCCTCCTCCTGGCCCCTTATTTTAATGTTGTATGCTTCTTTTATGCTGAAAGTACCCTTTTGTGAGTATCCCCATTTGAGGGTATCATCCCCATTCTTGATTAGAATGCAGCGCTATTGTAATTCATTCTTAAGGGATCTAATATCTTTTGATGAGATCTGGGCATCTTGATTGACTGGGATCATCCACCTGCGCCTATCTTCGTGAGACCCCCCCTCCCATAACTGATGAACCTTTTATTTTCCCTCCTCCATACTTCTGGTCTTGATATGCCGCCACCTTGGGTCATTCCCTAGCTTAGGGAATTGGTTCCAGGAATCGTCCCAAAAGTTGGCGAGGTTTCCTGATTTAATTTCCAGAAGTTGTGCTCCTGGATCAATTTCCACCCTTCCCTTGCCTTCTGCCAAATGTGGGATCCTTGAGGATCCCCGTTGAATTGCACCAACTGAGTGTTTGGACAACCCTTAGCATACTTTATGTGCCAAATCTTGGCCCAAGGCTCTTGTTTGTAATTGCACCATCTCCACCATATCTTGGCTCCCTGCACTTCCCCCACCACTTTGGGATACCTGAGACCAAGGCCCCCTTTATCCTTAGGCATGCTTATCTTATCCCAACTAACAAGGGCGAATTTAGCTTTAGTTTCTCTCCCTTCCCATAGGAAATTCCTTTGAATGCTTATGATTTCCCTTAATATTGAATTTGGAGCAGATAAGACTGAAAATAGGTACATTGGCATGGCCTCGAGGACCGATTTGACCATTACTAGCCTCCCAGGGAAGTTCAAGGGTTTGAGAGTCCAGCTAGCCAATTTGGCCTTTATCATGTCCACCAGGTCTTTCCAGGAAGCTTGCCTGATAGTTCCTTGACCCAAAGGGACCCCTAGATACTTGGTTGGTAGCGATCCTTTTTGAAATCCCAAAATTCTCTCGTTGCTTCTCTGGGTTATGAGCATAGTGTTGAAGAAAAAAATCTGAGATTTTTCAGAATTAACTGCAAGTCCTGATGCCTTAGCAAAGGTCGTTAGGCTTGTTTTGAAGGCCCGAGCCTCTTGGACTGAAGGGTACCCCATCAACATCATGTCATCCACAAACTGTTTGTGTGTTTGTTTGTCCATGTCCTCATGGAATGATATTCCCCTGATCCTCCCATGTCTCGCTTAGGACTTGATGAGATTACTTAACCCTTCGACTGCCAGAATGAAGAGAAATGGGGAGAGGGTATCTCCCTGTTTGATCCCCCTGGAAGGTGAGAAGAGCCTCTTTGGGGAGCCATTCAGTAGGATGGAGTAGAAGGGAGAGGAGACCAGACCCATGACCCACTCCACCCAATCCTGGCAGAAGCCAAATGCCTGAAGCATCTTCCCTAGGTAATTCCAGTTGATCTTGTCAAAATCTTTGGCTATGTATAATTTGATGAGCATTCCTGGGCGTCTAGTGCATTTTCAGGAGTGGATAGATTCTTGGATCGTGATAATGCCATCTAGGATTTGCCGGCCTTCTACGAAGCCAGATTTCTCTGGGCTGATCAGCCCTGGGAGGAGAGGCTTAAGTCTATTTTCTATGCCTTTGGAAACTATCTTGTAGATCACATTGCAAAGAGCTATGGGTCTAAACTTACCAGGGGTATCAATGCCCTCTCCTTTTGGGATTAGGGATAGGAACATCGCATTGAAGGCTTTGAGCACTCCTTTACTTTTTCGTGATTCCTCTACTATGGCCCAAACCTCCTCCTTGATCATGTCCTAGAAGAAGTGAAAGAAATTGGAGGTGAAGCCATCAGGGCCTGGGGATTTCCCCTAATCCATCAGATGCATTACCTCCTCAACCTCTTGCATGGATATAGGCTTGGTGAGGCTCTCATTGTCCTACCTAGATACTGATTTGGGAATCAAAGCTATGATCCTGTCGATATCCTTTCCCCTATAAGTGTTGTCCTCTGTCATGATTTCCTTGAAATGGTTGGTGAGCTCCTCCTCAATCTCTTCCCTGGTTTCCACCTGGGTCCCATTGGTCTTTTTGAGTTTGTAGATATTTGAACCCAACCTATTGTTGACCACCGAGTTATGGAAGAATTTGGTGTTTTTATCTCCCTCCCTCAGCCATTTGACCCGGGACTTTTGTTTCCATAAGATTTCATACTGCCTCTCTCTAGCTTCCAACTGGGCAAAAAGGTCTTTCTCCTTTTCTTTCATCTCCAAGTCCCACCCAGAGTCCATCCCTTTTTGCTGGATGAGATGTATGTCCTGAGCAAGCCTCTTTTTGTCCTCAAAGATGTTGCCAAATTATTCCTTGTTCCATGTATGGATCTTGGCTTTTAGTGCCTTGAGCTTCTGCTTGAAGATGTACATCCTTGTCCCCCAAGGGATGTCCATCTCCTGCCACCACTCTACTAAGCCTTTAAAGTCCTTATGCTCAAGCCATAACTGCTCAAAGCGAAAGCCTTAGGCAGTTCAGCAGCCACTCCATCCCAACTAAGGCATACTGGCCAGTGATTAGAGCCAACTGCTGGGAGCACATTGGCCCTCATTTCCCCTGAGCCTCTGATCATGTTCTCTGAAACCAAGAATCTGTCTAATCTAGAGGTGACCAGATAGTCCCTGCCTCTCCTGTTGTTCCATGTAAACCAGCCGTTCCCAGTTTCCATATCCACTAGAGTGATTTGGGCTAGTACCTCTCGAAATTCCTCTTGGTGCTTATCCAACATCCTTACTCCCCTCTTCTTCTCTCGAAGTGAGGTAATCAGATTAAAATATCCTCCTATGATCCAGTGTCCTTCCTGGGCCGACGCGCAGAGCCATCGCAGATGGTGAATAAAGGCCTGCTTCTGAGGAAGGGCACCTAGGCCATAGATATTAGCTATCATTCCTCTGATCTCTGATCCTAAGATTTGAAACTCCGCTATTAGGGAAAAGTGACCAGCTCTCCACTCCAAGAGATCCACCTCTTTGGGTTTCCATAGAATAACCATTCCCCCTTTCATACCATCTCTGTTCGTTTCCATGACCTTGCTACCTTTCCATATCCTTTGCCCAATCTTTATCATGGTCTCAAAGCTACACTTGGTTTCTTGCAAAAAAAGAATGTTTGGTTTTTCCTACTTTATCTTCCTAGCTAGGGTTCTAATCTTCCTAGGGTGATTGCACCCCCTAATATTCAATGAGACTATCTTAATTGGGTAACTTTACTTACTTTAGAGAAGGTCACCTTGATCATAGGATACTGGCCTGATTCGATCAGTTTGACTCCAATTTCTGCTATCCTTTGCTTGTTCATTTTTCGGCCTCTCTTCTGGTCTTCTTTCGGTTATTTCTTCTTACTTCCCTTCCGTGCCTCCATGCTGATCCCCAGGTCCTTGTGTGCTTTGGACTGGATAATGGCCTAATGTAAGAGTTTGATATGTTCCTGCATTCTTCTTCTAGAGCGTCCAGATCTAGATCACCTAGTTCCATGTCCTCGAATTCATCTTCTTCCATGATGACTAGCCTGTTTCCAGTGTTGTTCTCATCCTTTGATCCCTTCATCTCAGTTTCCTGGGCACTAGTTGGACCCCCTCTTCCTCTAGGACGTGGAAAGGGTTTGAGGAAATCAGGGGTTTTCCAGCCATTTCCTTACGCATTTATTCCCTCCATTGCTACTGCCCCTTGTTCTATTTTTGACCTATGTGAATCTGTCATTGGCTTGTGTTTCCCCTTCTTTGGTCTAGGGCATTCTTCTCTTGGGTCCCCTTCGGGCAGTTCCTCCCAAAATGACCATACTCATGGCAGATCCTACACCAAAATGGCAGCTGTTCATAGTAGTTCTGCTGGATCCATTCTTCATCATCCTAGTTCAAACTTACTGCCTCAGGGAGGTCCTTCGAGAGATCCATATACACACAGATCCAAGCAAACGTAGTATACCTCTGGAGCCTGGTTTTCTCAGCAAATTTCACAAATTCCCCGATTGAATTACCAATATCGCATAAGATTTCTATATCCCAGTACTCCCCGGGGAGGCCCACCAAGCGCATCCACACTGGCACTACTGTCAGATCTTCATATTCAAGTTTGAAACACTTGTTCCAGGGTTGAAGGTAAAGCCCTATCGAGAAGAAAAAATAGGACCCTCATTCCTCGATCCTATCACGATCTTCCTGATTGAAGAAGATGATGGTAAATAAACCCTTTGCTCCTAGTTGTAGGTCATAATGGCCCTCTGGACTCCATGTTCTCTGGATCCATCGAATCAGATCTTTCTCCTTGGGCCAAACCCCCACAAAATTCCCACTTAAGGACTTTTCCTTCCACATCTCTATTTTCCCTCGGATTGATTCTGATCGGAACTGGATCGCTGGGATCATCTAAGCCATCGAGAGGCATCCCCATGGGCCTAATCTCTTCCTCTCACCTTTCTCCTCCTTCCCTTTTTCCCGATCTGCCTTGCAGCCGCTACCTTCCTCCGGCGTTCGGCACCTCGCTGTAGCTGCCGCCATGCTTGCACGGGGGGTTCGCAACCCCCGTCCCCATTGAACCGAACGCAGAGTGCTCAAACCCCGCCTGTTTCATGCTCTTCGATCTTGATCACTAGTCCCACCTTCCCCGAACATGTATCATCATTTAAACACTTCTTATTTGAGCTAGTTAAAATAGAGATACTTTTATTTAGTCTTAACCCGTTGACATTCAAAACATCTAGCAATATATTCTGCCAACTCATTCTTCATATTCGGCCAAAAATAATCTTTCTTTAACATAGTTATTGTCTTTTGATAGCCAGGGTGTCCCGAGAAGGGAGTATTATGTATTTCATTTAAAATCAACAGCTTAACTTTAGGTATGTTAGGTATATACAACCTGTTTTTATAAAGTATTAACCCTTTTTCATTTAGACTATAACCTGTACTTCAACTTTCAGTTACATTTTCTGCCACTTTAGCTTGTAATTTTTGATAATTTTCATCCAATCTTACTCCTTCTTCGAGCTGATCTTCTAAATATGTTTTATAAGTACTGATTGCTGCCATAAAATTCAATCTTGCATTTCTACCCAAAGTATCAACTACTTTATTTTCTTTTCCCTTGATATGTTGGATCTCGAAATCATACTCGCTAAAGAAAAGCTAGCCACCTAGCTTGTGCCGTGTTTAAATTTGGTTGATCCAACAGATACTTTAAACCTTTATTATCTGTCATTAAAGTAATTTTTCTCTCGATTAAGTGATGGCACTACATCTTTAATGCGTGTATCATGACAGCCAATTCTATATCGCTACTTCATGAAAGTTATTGTTAGTCACCCAAAGGACACCTTTCGCATGACGACAATTTTTTGATGACACTTCATGAAAGTTATTGTTAGTCACCCAAAGGACACCTTTGTATGTAAGGGCCATATCAAGATTTTTGTAGCTCTGTTTAACCTATTTTTTGAACCATTAGAAAGGTATTGGACTGAGGAAAAACTTTCTAGAACAAACAAACTCCTAAAAACTCTTGGAAATACCCTACAAATTTCCTTTTTTTACCCATACGTGAGTTGTCAGTAGGAAACTTGCATTTTTCAACTTTGTGTATGTGGGAAATCTGCGTATATCCCATGAAGTGGTTACAAAAATAAAATTCTCTAGATTTGGGTGGTTATGGAACTACCTCTTCGGTTGTAGCTGACCTATCCTCGACCCTAAATCTTAAAAATTACTATGTAAGAGTGGGAGAAGCAGGAAATCCAGATCGAAGGTTTCACGATGTGACTTGCATGAGGAGAAGGTATATATTGTACTTCTTCCATTGATTAATAAAGATGTGTTGTTCTCCCCTTTCCAAATCATTGTGTAATGGATATTGAATCTCAGTTTGTGATAATGTGTTGATGTTGATGAGATTAGGGTTTTATGTTACCTTGATTATCATTGTCTTAAATGTGGTCCAGATGGAAATATATAGTAGGAGCATACTGTAATGTCCCCGACCCTCTTACCGGCGAAGAGGACACTACCGAACCATGAAAAACCTCCGAGCAACTAGCCACATGAACATGAACATACATATAATGCTGAAATACAATGCTTGAAACATAAAACATACAAGGATGCATAGTTACTCAACATACAACGGAAGCAAACATACATTCTAGCATCAACATATTCATCATTATTCATTAATAATAAATATAACTGTAGAGATGAAATGGTCAAGAATACTCATCTTGTAAGAACTCATCCCACAACCAGCTATGTTGCTACAACGTTCCACCCAACCATAGGCCAGCATGCTCATCAATATCTTAGCAACACTGCCACCCCCGAGCTGGGCATGATTCCCCAAGGAATAAGGGACTAAGCAGGCTTACACATAGCTAAGGATACACAATACATCCAAGTCAACACAGTTAGGTTTATCATGCTGTCAAGGAGCTAGGAAAGGCTGAATGATAAACTGGTGCGTTTATGGAAGAGCCAAGGATGCCTACACCGGAGCTAGCCTAACTTCTAAGACATCCACACACACCCGACACTAGGAATCAGTCCCTTCTCTGCTTCATAGTCCCTCAGGCCCTGACTTCCCTTGCCGGTGCTCTTCCGGGGTTGTGGAGAAGAAAGCCAACCATCTAACTCTCTCTGTGTGGCTCCCAAACCTAGGTTTCTCAAGCATACCTAGCCTTCAATCCCACTCCACATAGTCCGAAGACCAACCACTGCATACCCACAGTAAAACAATCAGTTCACAACTCTGTGAAGAAAACCAAAGGAAATAGGGTGACAACCCAAAATGGTGAATGCAACTCAAGCCAAGCAAGGCAACTCAGAGTTGTTCTTGGCCCTAGCATGGCCAAAGAACTCAGTAGCAACCCTAAAAGTTAATTGCACACACACATCAACCCAAACCAGGGGAAGAACAATAACCCCAATCTCACAATGAAACCACGGTGGCATTACACAGTCCGCAAATGGGAGAGAATCCAAAATCCCAACATTGACAGGGGAAAACACATACGCAGACCACAAATCGGTAGGGGAAAACTTACACAGTTGAAAATGTGCCTCTCAGGTCGCTCTTCAAGCTCACCGCAGGAGAACACACCCTCGACCTGTACGTGAGGTAAAACATTACTCCCTGCCTGAAAGGGAAACTTACACAGACCACAATCAGCTAAAGGTCGAGAGTAGACCGATTGCCTGTGTGAGATGAACAAGACAAAACCACGAGTGGAAGAGTAGACAGAATGGTGACCGTCACCCTACCCTCCACGTGAGAAGAGCGAGCCTGCTGGTGGAGTGTACGTGGGGCAACGATTGGCTGTCCTGCCACCCACCACTTCCCAGCCATAACTGCTCCCAACTAACAACAGAAGTTTTAAATGGGTGGTCGAGACATGGAAATCTCCCAATGGCTTCCATGGGTTAGAAAATCCCCCCCCTTAACCTTAGGAAATCATGCCCTTTTCATTAACGTTGCACCGTCGTAGCTGGTTGTAGGTTCATTTTAATTAATGTGCATATTTACATGATGCCAAAACTATTATGTGTCAGATAGCACGATATACCATCGGCAATGATCCCAATTGCCGAAACATAACACAACCAAATCAATGGTGGGGCTTTTGCCTTTAGCTCCACACCATGATTAATTACAATATACACATCATGTATCTTTTAACGCAACTGAGGTCAAAACTAGGGATATTACAATCCCCTCCCCCTCAGAATAACACCGTCCTCGGTGTTCCAATACATAGGAATACATATACAATTTCCACATCAAAATTTCAAAATTTTGTAGATCTGTCCCACATTCAATTATTTACTTGAACTTTCAAGACCAAGCCCTTCGGCTTCCATGAGCTTCTCTTGCTAGTTCTCAGCTTTCGGCTCATCCCCAAGTCTAGGAACTTTGTGGCTGCTACCCTCTTTATGTTCCCTCGTTGGGCAGTCCCGGCGGTAATGATGTCCTCCGCATTTCCAACATTTCGCTGGCTGCTTCATCTTTACCTGCTCAATTTCCTTTGAGCCTTCATGCCTAGAACATTTCTTAATGGATTGCTTGGATGAATGTCCCATCATTGATCCACTTTCCTTTCCTTTACGCATTGCTCCCAGAAGGATTTTTACCTCCTTTTGCAAACAAATAGAGTCTTGCAAAATATGGTGGTTCATCTCATTCTGCCTTTTCTGTATCTTGAGCATCTCTACAAGATTCTCTTGGGTCTTGGCAATCTTTTGAAGGAGACTTCCAGCCATATCCAACAACTTCTGGTCTGCTACCATGATCAATGTGCACTACTAGATTTCACTTTTCTCACCTGTGAAATGCATCATTGAAATTCTGTTAGACCAAGCATAATATAGGCATTAAAATCAGTCAATTAATTGCCTAGTTGGCATGACAGTCCAAGTATTTTCAAGGAGACTTTCCTACTCTTCATGCCTTCCCAACAGGCACATGAGCTCATTCATGTCCATTCTTGGGCAGGGAATTAACTATTCCAACATTCACAATTTACTTTAAGCAATTACACACATTCTATTTTTAGTCATACATGCATTCAACAACCCTTTGTTTTCACAATGCATATATATATATATAATCAAAAAGGAAAGAGAGAGCAACAAGAGTTTTTCCCCTCTTTGTCTTGTTCCATCTTGGACCCACACCACCACTGTGGTTTTCATGCTTTCAGCCTCTTTCACTTCACCGTGGATGCTGGACCAATCCTTCTTGGTCATGACACTTAGTGTCAACGGTCTATTTCAGACCTATCAACCATGGAGCCTCCCCACATGGTTTGTCTCGACTGCTAGGACCTTCACAGTCTCACTAGCACCTTTTTCATTACTGCTCATTTTGAGCTCTTCAGGACAGTAACATGTCCACATGCACCCCTAGGAAGCCTTCATGGTCCTCGCTCCTAGTGATACCTATATTCAAACATTGAATAGATTCATATGTTTACTTTATTCTCAATGGTTTTTATCTCTTAAACAAGAGCTTAAAACATCATAACCAAATCATATACACATGTATATTCATAAGCAAGAAATTGCAAAATAATCCAATACTTATCTGTATTGTGCGTTTCCTCTTTGGTCCACAGGATCCTGCTTCGCTTTGCAAGCCTTGGGATTGCCTATGGACTTGGATGTTAGGTTAGCACGTAGGCTTCTTCACAGCATCCTTTTATATATATCAAGCACAGTCAAGCCAACCTACAGTTGGGTTTATTAGACCGTTCAGCCAAGCCAATATACAATTGGGTTTATCAGGCTGCAGCTAATCAAGCCAATACACTACTGGGTTTATCAGGCTACTCAGCCAAGCCGGCTAACATTTGGGTTTATCAGACTGCATCTGTTTAGCCTGACAACATAAGCAATATAAGCAAACTCATCAGCGTTATTGCTCTAAAACTGTAATCATATTTCACATCATTCACTATTAAGAATTGAGACACCAGGAGTGCGTCCACTCCCGAGGGTGTAATCAATATTGAAAACCCTTTCACGATCTAACATTAGGAAAGTATGCACCCCTTTTCGATGTGTGCCATGTAGGACCTATTCATACTCAATCAATCTGCCATAATGGAAATAAAATCAAAACATGCTCTGCATATTGAATTTAACAATTTGACATGCATATTCTTAGCTAGGGTCACAGAACACTTATCCATTTGCCGAGCCAGTATTCCTTCGTTAAGGAGGAATGGGGGCTCCCTTCTATGAGTTGACAGTCCCTCTGTTTGCCATCCCAACTCCTTTTTACATTTCATATCCACACATGTCTTACCGACATAATCTATACCATCTCACTCATGTTGCTTACCAAACATGTAGTGCAGAGGTGACATTTCCAAAATGTCCAATGGAGTTTCACCCGAAACCCATTTCCAAGATAGGGGAAAACCTCCCCATAAAGTTTGGCTCCTTCAGGCCATCAGACATGGTCTTCCTGCAATGTGTACCCTTGGCACATTCATCAAGTATCCAAACAGTCAAATACAATCCTTATCTACAAATATAATCCAAATTTGATTGCTCCATAGGCAAGCAATGACATTAGTAATTAAATTCAATAGGAATTTGCAATTGTATTTACTACAGAAATTGATTTGCTTAGCAATGAGGTTATCCTCATTTGTTGGTCTCTTGTAAGCAGCATGACTATTCCCATTATAATTTATGCTTACTAGCATCACATGAACATCCACTTACAACACGTCCTCCTGACACAATTCTATGCAAGGAAATAGCGATTAGCAGTTGTCAGCAATTTCTCAAATCTGAAATTTACAAAGTACTCTAGTTTATATTATTTTCTTTTATTCCTTTAACTCTTTTTATGTCCTGCCACGAAATGTCGACCTTCCCAGTTAAGTTATAAATTGTCATTCTTGCTTTTAATTGATTAGAATAGTTATATATCTAAAAATACTTTTTCATTCTGGACAGCCATGCTTTGGCTTCCTCTCCTTTTTCTATTTCGCCATTAAAAGTTGGTGGTTTAATCTTTTTAAACTCTTTAGAAATCTCTTCATAGGGCTTGTACTTCTTCTTCCTAGACCGGTAATTACTCTCACTATTTTCACTAAAATATTGATGTTTCTTTCTGTAAGAGTTACCGTTAATTTCAGAAGAAGAACTGCTTTCAATTTTAGAGTGCTTTGATCTTTTACTCTTGTGTTGATAGGACTTAGTGTCAGATTCTACTTGTTTGTTCTTTACTTCGTTATGAAATTTTTCCAACAGTATTTGATTTAGATCCTCCTGAGCTCTTAGGATTCTTTCATTCTCTTTTTTAATAGTCTCCATTTCAGTTTTTAAATCCTTAACCAGTAATTCAGATGAATTATTAGTTATATCTTCCTTAACAAGTTCTCTTCCAAAGTTATTTTGTTCATTTAACTGAGACCTCTCTTCAAATATTCTTCGAGTCCTTCCATACCTGCAATCTAGTTTAGAATATATTATGGTATAACAACATTAAAATCATAAGTTAGTATCCATACTTTCTTCTTACCTTTTTGTTTACGTGCATGGAGCCACTTCAGACCTAGTGTTTGAACGTGGGATTTGATACCATATGTAACACCCCAAAAATTCATAAAAAATTAAAAATTTTCTATAAGACATTTAAAGTTAAGACATAGCCTAAATGCTAGTTTTATAATTAACATTAGCTTAAATATCAGATAGATTACAAGGTAAGATATTTGGAGATACTTAGGAGTTAATTTCTCTTTTGTTAATTGGGACTAAAAACTACAGAAATTTCTTTACTTACTGACCTGCAGGTCACAACTACCAAACATATTCACTCATTGTTGATTTTTCAGTTTTCAGTCTTAGGAAAATTACTGAAATTCAGATCAGTCGTTTATTTTCCAGCAAGTGTATGATTCTGATTGTTGTTTTCTTGTCTAATTGAAGGGGCTTGAGGTTAGCCTGGGGCTTACTTAGCTTTCTCAAAGCTAATGTAGATTCAATGCTTTTACAGGTAAATTTTTACTTCCAGGTTACGAGGTATAAAAGTAAAAGTTTGGAAGATTGTAAGAGTAAGTTAGGAAAAGGAATTCATGAACTTTAATTTTAGTCTATCTTAACGATGTGTAAGAATCTCCTGATTCCATAACCAAGTCTATTTATCTTGAAAGTATACTAGAGTTGCTAAGGTGCCTATCTATTTTATAATTTTGGTGGAATGTAAATATTGACATGCTATTAGTTGTTTGAGGGTACTTAAACCCTATTACTCTCCATATATTTTATAACTCTGAAGCTTGTTCTTGCTTAAACCTAGAACATCCTGAGTTCTAACATTAACATCTCTATTTTTGTTTAGCAACTTTTGTACTATCGGTGTGAAAACTAAACCAAAGCTTGTCCATGCAAATATACCCTTGATGCATAATATACATACCATCCTAAGTAGTTATGCAATGCATGTTATGTATCTAAACAATGCATGTTATAATATAATTACTTCCCAAGTCATTACATAATGCATGTTATGTATCTAAATCTAGACATAAATTCATTTCCTGACATATATTTTAAACAAGGTATATATATTCTATATATATCCTATGCAAAAAACATTGGAAATGCTTTTATTATAAACAAAACAATGAAATTATTTAAATTTACGAAATGCAGGCCAAAACTATACTAAGGGCATATAAATCAAAAGCTTAGTTGAGTCCACGTGGAAGCTACTCGTTGGTGGAAGGGTTTTGGTTTCAACCCTAAGCATAAAACCAAAAACTTTTACCGTAGCCATTGTTCAAAATCATTTTATCGATTTGTTCCTTTGGCCAGGAAGAGTGGCCGACAGTCCTTCTCGGTTCTTTAACCGTCGTCATTAAAGGTTATGGGGTGGACGTTTTAAGAACTTTAGAGCTCTGTTTTCTACCCTACCCATGAGATTATACTAAAGCCGTAGTTCACTTGTTACTCGTAACGTTTAGCAGCTCACAGCTGGTAAAATTTGCCAATACGCACAGGTTGAAGGCCTTGGGTTTTATCACCGTCTCCAACGAGCTCCGTGTAAAAGAGTAAGTCTCGACGATTCTTCTCGCAGTGATTTAAATCCCTTTAAAAAAAAAATGGAGAACTGAAGCTAAGTTATAACGGTATACTGTTTGACTGCAGGAGAAAGGTTTTGGTATCACCCACCGTTGACGAGTGAAGGCATTTTCCTGGTGAAGGGTGCGAGCAAGACAATGCTCGGTAAGCCTCGGTTCCACACATTAGGGTTTCCTTCATTGTGACTGTGTCTAAGATGTTATTGCTGATGCTTGTGGAAAATTCACTGCGGGTTCAAAAGTGACTTGATGACTGGTTTAAGCTTAGGAAAGAAGAAGGCCGTAAGGCCGTTTTCGATGGTAACACTTAGGGTTTCATCCCAGAGCTATGGCTCCTGTAAATAGTTGATAGATTAATAAAATAATACTGTTATAGGTTTATAATGAGGTCTATTTTTACTGTAATACAGTTTGAAGCTCTCTTTTGGTTTTTACTCGGTTCTATAAATTATTCATGGTTTCTTGATTTGGAAGATTGTTAAGCTTAAAAACTCGGTCGCTGTGGCTTTTTTCATGGATAAGATATAAGTTAAAACATTCTGGTTTTTGAAGAGTTGAAGACGTGTGGTGACTATTTAGTTTTTAAATGAACTCTGTTCTGCAATCAACTATTTTCCGCCGAAATTCTTCGGTTCTGTCTTCGTGATCGGTTCTTCCATCGACTAATCATTGGCGATCCCGTTAGCTAATCTCTACCAATCACCGATGCTCTCAACCCTTAGGTGAAATTGCAAGAAAATTGCTTCCTTTTTCTCTGCGTTGGCGATCCCGTCCACTATTCCTTGCCGACGTTTCGGTGGCCTTCAGGGGATCTCCGCCGATGTTTTGGCTGGTCGATCAACTAAATTCCGTCGATCCGTTACATAATTTTTGTCAAAATTCTCTTATCCTCCACCGCTGCCAAGGCATGCATCGGAGGTCTATCCATCTAAGTTTTTCGATGGGCCGACGGCCTAACACTTAGAAAAATTTCCGAAATCCTTTCTGCCTACCCTTTGTCGGGTGGCCTTCAGCCTATACTTTTCAATGTATTGGAGGATCTTCTCACTTAGTCCTCCGACGCTCCAACGAGTTCAACACTTAGGAAATTTTCAACAAAATTTTTCAAGAAAAAATGATCTATCATTCATTTTCTTCTGGGCAGAGGGCAACCTGACTCTGCTAACTAGTTTCTCATGGCCCTCTGAGGCCCAATGCTGCAATGATGTCTTTGTCCCTGCTTATTCATGGCCCACTCAGGCGCATGTTGCAACATGAGCTCTGATACCACACTGTAACGTCCTCGACCCTCTTACCGGCGAAGAGGACGCTACCGAACCATCAAAAACCTCCGAGAAACTAGCCCCATGAACATGAACATACATATAATTCTGAAATACAATGCTTGAAACATAAAACATACAAGGATGCATAGTTACTCAACATACAATGGAATCTAACATACAGTCGAGCATCAACATATTCATCATTATTCATTAATAATAAATATAACTGCAGAGACAAAATGGTCAAGGATACTCCTCTTGTAAGAACTCATCTCACAACCAGCTATGTCGCTGCAATGTTCCACCCAACCATAGGCTAGCGTGCTCATCAATCCCTCAGCAACACTTCCACCCCCGAGCTCGGCATGATTCCCCAAGGAATAACAGACTAAGCAGGCTTACACATAGCTAAGGATTCAAAATACAGCCAAGTCAACACAGTTGGGTTTATCAGGCTGTCAAGGAGCTAGGAAAGGATAAATGCTAAACTGGTGCACTCATGGAAGAGCCAAGGATGCCTACACTGGAGCTAGCCTGACTTCTAAGACACCGACACACACTTGACACCAGGAATCGGTCCCTTCTCTGCTTCACAGTCCCTCAAGCCCTGACTTCCCTTGCCAGTGCTCTTTCGGGGTTGTGGAGAAGAAAGCTAGCCATCTAACTCTCTCTATGTGGCTCCCAAACCCAGGTTTCTCAAGCATACCTAGCCTTCAATCCCACTCCACACAGTCCGAAGACCAACCACTGCATACCCTCAGTAAAACAATCAGTTCACAGCTCTGTGAAGAAAACCAAAGGAAACAGGGTGACAACCCAAAATGGTGAATGCAGCTTAAGCCAAGCAAGGTGACTCAGAGTTTTTCTTGGCCCTAGCATGGCCAAAACAACTCAACAGCAACCCCAAAAGGTAATTGCACACACACAGTAACCCAAACCAGGGGAAGAACAACAACCCCAATCTCACAATGAAACCACAACAACATTACACAGTCTGCAAATGGGAGAGAAGCCAAACTCCTAGCATTGACAGGGGAAAACACATATGCAGACCACAAATCGACAGGGGAAAACTTACACAGCCGAAATCGTGCTTCTCAGGCCGCTCTTCAAGATCGCTGCAGGAGAAAACACCCCTGACTTGCGTGTGAGGTAAAACAATACTCCCTACATGAAAGGGAAACTTACACAGACCACAATCAGCCAAAGGTCAAGAGCAGACCGATTGCCTATGTGATATGAACAAGATGAAACCTCGAGTGGAAGAGTGGAGAGAATGGTGACCGTCTCCCTGCCCTCCGTGTGAGAAGAACGAGCCTGCTGGTGGAGTGTACATGGGGCAAAGACTGGCAGTCCTGGAACCCACCACTTCCCAGCCATAACTGCTCCCAACTAACAACAAGAGTTTTAAATAGATGGTCGACACATGGCAGTCTCCCAATGGCTCCCACGGGTTAGACAACCCCCCCCCTTAACCTTAGGAAATCATGCCCTTTTCATTAACGTTGCACCGTCGTAGCTAGCTGTAGGTTCATTTTAATTAATGTGCATATTTATATGATACCAAAACTATTATGTGTCAGATAGCACGGTATACCATCGACAACGATCCCAATTGCCGAAACATAACACAACCAAATCGATGGTGGGGCTTTTGCCTTTAGCTCCACACCACGATTAATTACAATATACACATCATGTATCTTCTAATGCAATCGGGGTAAAAAATGGGGATATTACATAGACCCTCTAGTAAACTTTGAAGTCTGTAAAGCCACAATATTCATTAACCAATATAGGTTGGATATTAGGGTCCTATTGATAAAATCGAATCAAGTATGTATATTGGGAACACAATTTTTGAAGATAGTAGAGCCTCATGGATTATGTACATAACAAGAAAAAACATGCTAATATATGGCCATTGATCCTCTAGATACTCCAATATTTGTCCCATAAATTTCTACTCCTAAAATATCGAATATGGTGCATAGTATAATCGTGTACATAGAACAACTGACTGCCTAAGAAACCCAGATCCTAAACATAAAAGAACAAATGAAAAGTATGAGAATTTAAGAGCAACTTAAATATCCTAAATGGAAAAGGATAAAAGAGGAAATAGAATCAGAATATAAGAAACAAGTATGCTCAGAATCCCCCAATGATTTCTGGCACAGAAAGAAACATGTAGTCCGCCTAACTTTAAATCCAAAATTCAAAGGTACTCATTGACAGTCAAATGCAGTGTCTATGTTTAGGGAAATGCAAGTCTACTGTAAAAAACAAATCCAATATCTATTAAATAAAGGCTTTATAGTTCCTTCAAACAAACCCTCGAGTTGTTACGAATTTTGTGTGAACAAACATTCTGCATAGGTGAGGCAAGCTCACGAGATGACTATAAACTATAAGCAAATCGATGTTGTGCTTGATTGGAACAAGTATCCAATACATAACAAATGAACTCGCAAAAATGATTGTAGAGGTCAAAGTGTTCTCAAAATTTGATCTCAAGAGTGGATTTTGGCAAGTCGCAATAGCTCTAGAAGACCAATTTAAAACAAATTTTGTAGTCCATCACAAACATTATGAGTGGATTGTTATGCCTTTTGGCCTTACGAAATATCCATCTCAATTTCAGAAAGTAATGGAAGATATCTGTTGGGTCGAATTAATGTCGTTTTAATTCCGTTGTAGTAATTGCCCAGCCATTTAATTTGTCAATCTGAGGTTCATAGTCTTACGAAGCACCTGCAAAGTATATGCAAGACTGAAGTGAAATCAAGCTAATCTAACCTCCCGTGAAACTAAGACTAATCTAATCTAACCTCCCTTAAACTGAAACAAGCAATCGCTAATCTAATGCTGGAAGATGAAACACACGGCTGAAAGTAAATTGCATAAAAGAAAGACAACATATGAAGAGCAACAAGACAACACATGTGAGCTCACATCAACAATAAAACAATCTTAAATTACATCACAAGAATCAATCATAAATCATGAAAGCATCAAACCAAGATTATGAACAAAAGCTAAGAATTCCCTTCTCCATATTACAAAGTCAAGACTAACTTCTACAATCTACTATTCTCTAAGATAATCTAAGATCTAAAATATTCTAAGATAATATCCCATAACAAATGAAGAGAGAGCACTCCCTTTCATACATGAACTTCTTTGAGAAGAAGATAACCATCTCATAATGAGAGATCCACTATTCACTCAACCACTCAACTACTCTCCTATTATTACAAGATATGATCCCTTCAAATTCTCCACATATCTTTCACAAATTCTCCACATGTCTCTCAACCAAATCTCCGTGATCTTCTCCTTAGAATATTCTTTGCATAACTATCTCCTTGAAATGATGGAGGAGATATACGTGAAGTATTTTCTTTGAATTAATACTTCACACATTCCTACACATTATAAAGCTCATCCATACTTTGAGATATTAGTGAAAAACATGTTAATTTTCTAATATTTAATCATAAATTCACTTATAATACTAAAAATAAATAAAGTGGAAATAATAAGGTGAAACCCACATATATGTATGGAAATGGTATGATATTGAAGGTTAATGGGACGATGAAATGTGAGGAATAGCGGAAGATAAAGTGGATGAAAAAGGGACATTTCTGTGTCCCAACATACTCCCCAACTGAACTTGTTGCATGTCCTCATGCAACCGTGTATGGCTCTTCTCAATAACTTTTGGCATCTAAACTTTGGCTTTTATTGATGATGTCTTTTTAACAATGAATATTTCCATGGTGTGAAATACATGAATAACAACTAGCATTTCCTTATGGTTGGTTCTTGTGTGACAACCATGAATATAAAGAATGTTGGTTCTTGTGTTAACAACATTCATTTCATGATGTGAAATGCATGAGTAACAACTGACATTTTCCTTATGGTTGGTTCTTGTGTGACAACCATGAATGTAAAGAATGTTGGTTCTTGTGTTAAAAACATTCATTTCATCATCTGTTTTCTAGCTGCATAATAATTTAACCATACACTCATTGAAAATGATAAGCTATTAATGTGCATAGAAAGCATCATTGTGCATAAGAAAGCCTTTTCTTTATGAATCATGCCAATATGCATATCAATGTGTATGAAGCAAAGTGCAATAGAGGATTTGTCAGAAAAGAAATGCTCGTGAATGGTAAATGAGATGAAAAATGGGTGATGGTGGTGAAAAGAATGGAATGATAGTAGTGAGTATGTATTGAATATAGTTCCCCCTCCCCAACTGATGTGGTTGCATGTCCTCATGCAACCTAGCATGGGTTGTGAAAGAAATGGAGCATGGTGAGGGAATTTTCCAAATTATTCATTTCTAGCATGTAAGGAATTGCATGATTAAAGTTTAGAAAACAACATACCCCCACTTATGCAAAAAGTAGATGAACGATGCAACATGAATGTAGTTGATGCCGCTGGATCGTGGAATGTGTCACTGCTACAACGGCGGTAACTACTAGGTCATGGGCAATAAAGGAATCGGAACTGCTGCTGCTGAATCATGGAGAATATGTCATGGCTTCCAGATAAAAATGTAACTGTAAATGCTGCTGCGGCTGTAACTGCTGGAACTGCTGTAATGTGAAGTGGAGGAGTCTAAACTGCTACTGATTAAATAATGGAAAATGTGGAAGGCAGAAAGTGGAACTGTGGTACACTCATAGATCTGAAGTCATTTTTCTGCAACTGCTGCTGATAAATAATGGAAAATGTGGAAGGAAGAAAGTGGAACTGTGGTACACTCATAGATCTGAAGTCATGTTTCTGCAACTGCTGATGGAGTCATGAAAAAGAATGTATAGTCTTCACCCACTACAAACCCGATGGTACAATTCTAGTCATGCCAATAAATGTGTCGAGGTCGATCATGAAGAGAAATCATTGGATTACTGGCCATTGATGAATGCCGTTAACCAATGCGAGGCAACTCACCAGTGATGTCAATGAGTGCCAAGGTACCCAAGTACATCTTGCGAAGTGTGAATAGATGTGCTGATGTCAAGCCACTTGCAAGATCTGACGATCAAGGGACATTGATGAATTCCCATGATTGTCAGCGATAGAACTTGCCATTAAGGCATGCAAGCCTCCAGGTACTCAAGATGAACTCTAGTCTATATCCCAAATGAGATCACTGAAGTCGATGGGGCAAGACTTATTGAAAGGTGGGCCTTAAGGAATCCCACATCAATCAACACGAGTTGGTATAAAAATATTGGTAGGGATATAAGTGAAAAGATCTCACAGTCAAGCAGTGGATATGGCAAGGCTATGTAGTCATGGAAAGGGAGCTGGTTTTATTCAGAAGGCAAATTGGAATGGAAAAATGAACCGAAAAAGATAAAGGGATGTATGCAATTCAAAAAGATAGGCATGTGTGAAGTCATGACATAGAAAGCGATGGAAAGTGGACTTCAAGACATGGATGGTGAAGGTGCTCTGAAGGAGAAATATGGATAAACAATCATGACGCAAATGAGTTTATGGATGGTTTCTGTGCAACAACCAACGTTATGATGTTTATCAGCAAACGTCATGAGAAACAACTCCTTTAGGCTGTCTATCAAAGCATGTTTCATTGAAAAGTCACTTCAGCAACAAAATGCGACTATCTCTGAAACCTGAAAAAAAACTTTAGTACAAAATCCTGCACGAAAACTCATTAGTGAATATGTATTGAATATAGTTCTCCCTCCCCAACTGATCTGGTTGCATGTCCTCATGCAACCTAGCATAAAAATTGTGAGAAGTTCGTAAAAGAAAACACATCATGCAGAAAGAAGTACAAAAGCTGCAAAAAAATTACATGTTTCCCATGCTGATTTCATCTGCGATTATTGTCAACGTGACTTTAAGAAAAACAATTCAGCGTTAATCATAAAATCAATTTCAA
>LPNX010522218.1:96283-160637 GCA_001517045.1 Pseudotsuga menziesii | reverse complement strand
ATTTTTCTTGTTTTTGTTTTATTTTTACAACACACCAAAATAAAATAAAATAAAAATAATGGCAAAAACACTTAAAATTGAATTTATCTGATCTGCGTTCTTGGGCATTCAACATTTAGAAATTAAAAATTTTAATAGCTACGACAACCCAACTGTGATGGCCAGCTGTACGACAACTAGTTGCAACAAGCCAGCTGCAACACCACATAGCTGTGATGGCCAGCTGTGTGACAACTAGCTGCAACACCACATAGCTGTGACAGCCAACTGCGACAACGAAGAAACTTTCTGCATTGTGAGCGGATTTAAAAAATCAAATTTCCTGGAAACATTGTCAATGAGGCATGTTTTTTTTTTAAATTACTTGATTCATAAAAGATCATTTCAACAGCAAAATTGACGATTTGAAAAATGTTAGTAATAAACCTGCAATTAAACTTGTGAGTTTGTTGTAAAATGCAGAAATTAGTACGAAGGTGAGCAAATTGAAATTCACAAATAAAGTGTATTTTTACCTTTATCTTTGTGTGCTATCATTCAAGAAACTCTCGAGGATCGCTTTCCTCCTTTTTGTGGTCTTAAGACTGGTCTACTTGCTTCCGTGATTATAATATTTCCAATTGATGCTTAAGGGCTTTGTTCAGCCTTCACATAACTATGTTCAGCCTTCACAAAATGATATTTAGCGTTTTCTTTGTTCAACCCTTTTTTATGAGCCTACGGTTCAGCCTTTGTTCATCCTTCACAAAACTATGTTCAGCCTTCACATAACTATGTTCAGCCTTCACATAACTATGTTCAGCCTTTTCTTTGTTCAGCCCTTGTTCATCCTTCACAGAACTATGTTCAACCTTTATTGTCACAGCAATGGAGTTTACTGTTTCAGCTGCTCGGAACCGGCTGCAACAGTAAATCTCGAAAATATCCTCCCAAAGAACCAGTTGTATATCGCACATTGCGGCTTTGTTTGGAAATTTACTCAAGATTTAGGTAAAGGAGGATGTTACACACAAAACCCATGTATTGTATTTTCAAAATTTGTTTCCATATGCCCGTAAATAGAGACATGAGTCAAGGTGTTCTTATCTGGGATGCATGTTGGGCCGGCATAGACTACTTGACAGTGTTTTGGTAATCAATTCTTTGTTTCATGTCTGATTTGAATGACTCCAAAGCAAAAAGAAATTATATTCATAGGGTTACTTCCAGTTGGAACAGGTTTTAAAAATTCAATGGTATGGTATGTCATATAATCTGAATAACAGCCTGCATCCTAATGTTGTTTGTGAGTTTCAGCCAAGACCAATGGTCACTATTTTGAGTACAACTTTTTCGTTAAAAGATGGATTGATGTGATTCTAATTGGAGATGAAAATATATTCATCTAGGTATCTCCAATAGAAACAGGTTTTGAATATAAGAATAATTTATGAGTCAAATATGCCAACTAACAGCTGAGAAAACAGATTTTTTAGAGTGCAGATTTAGGATAGGTAGTCAGTATTTTGGGCATATCTCCTTCGTACGATATCGAAATTGAATGATTAAAATTGTGTTGTAAAATATATTTATAGGAGAGTATGCATTAGAAACATGTTTTTAAAATTCATCCATTAGGTCTCCCAAAACGTGACTGTCCCAACTATATTCTTGAGCTTCCTACTCCACCCCTAGTCAGTATTTTGACCATATATTTTTCGTTTGAGAACCAAATTGAAGAATTCAAATTGGATTGGAAACTAGACTTAAAGGGATACTTTGGATAGAAACAGGTCTTAAAAATAAGCCCTTATGGTCCCTAAAAATAGGACTATCACAACTGTGTTTTAGCGAATTTAACAAGCCAAAATGCCAAAAAAAATGCAATAGATTTGCGTTGTTTCAGCTTGGAATTGTAGCTGCTTTTTAGCATTATAATTTCAGCATTTGTTCAGCTTAAAAATGAAATGGCAGACTAGTTTTATTTTACAAATTGAATTTTTTTTTAGCAAATGGAGAATGAATTGCAAAATAAAGATGAAATCAATCAAGCATGTTGCAAAATATTAATTATTCATTCCTGAAAATTTTAGAAAAAATCCTACTTTCTGATCCTCGCGATCGCACAAAGCGCGAAGGAGAGCATACTTATTCTACGTGAAAGCAAAGACTAGAAATAAAATCCTACCTACTCTATGCTAATTGGGAATTAGAAAACAATTACGTGTAATCAAATAGCCAGTGTAGCCATACACGCAACAGTAATAGGAATATATTATCTTTCAATCCCATGAATGAACATTGGAAATATACAAATATGAACGAATTTAATTGTTGTGGCTGTGATCTAACTAAATAAAAAGAAAAACTAAATTGTTCTAATCTCATACTCGCTTGAAACCATCGTTTGATAGGGCTTTCGTAGGCATAGTTTTCACTCCTCAGATCATGCTGCAACTCCTCGTGGTCCTCCTTGATCTCCTGTTCATCTTCATCGATCTCCTATTCAAATCCTTGTTCGCCTTCACATGCGCAGGAGTTTTCGAATGATGATTCCTCATTTGATTATGGAGGAGTAGTTAAATCTCTTATTGCTGCCAAGACCTCCTCTTCCTGGGAAGAGGAAAATATAGCTTTTGCCAAGGCATGAGTGAGTAGTTCCAGACTTATACTCATTGTTAAACCATGTTGAAAAAGGGATTCTTATAGCACCCAAAACTGAAATTTGAAAATCTTAAATAAAAACAAACAAACAAAAAAACACTCTAAAAAAATAAATAACTCTTCACAGTTGCGGAAATTAAACACTCTTGCAAAAATTGAAATTTACACTACCACACTTGCAGGAATTGAAATCTACGCTACCACACTTGCAGGAATCGAAATCTACACTACCACACTTGCATGAATTGAAATCTACACTACCACACTTGCAGGAATTGAAATCTACACCTCAATCCATCGTGCTTCCTCGGCAATGACGCCAAAATGTTGGACCGAATTAATGTCGTTTTAATTTGTCAATCCAAGGTTTGTAGTCTTACGAAGCACCTGCAAAGTATATGCAAGACTGAAGTGAAATTAAGCTAATATAACCCCCCATGAAACTAAGACTAATCTAATCTAAACTCCCTTAAACTGAAACAAGCAATCACTAATCTAATGCTAGAAGATGAAACACACGGCTGAAAGTAAATTGCATAAAAGAAAGACAACATATGAAGAGCAACAAGACAACACATGTGAGCTCACATCAACAATAAAACAATCTTAAATTACATCACAAGAATCAATCATAAATCATGAAAGCATCAAACCAAGATTATGAACAAAAGCTAAGAATTCCCTTCTCCATATTACAAAGTCAAGACTAACCTCTACAATCTACTATTCTCTAATATAATCTAAGATCTAAAATATTCTAGGATAATATCCCATAACAAATGAAGAGAGAGCACTCCCTTTTATACATGAACTTCTTCGAGAAGAAGATAACCATCTCATAATGAGAGATCCACTATTCACTCAACCACTCAACTACTTTCCTATTATTACAAGATATGATCCCTTCAAATCCTCCACATATCTTTCACAAATTCTCCACATGTCTCTCAACCAAATCTCCGTGATCTTCTCCTTAGAATATTATTTGCATAACTATCTCCTTGAAATGATGGAGGAGATATACGTGAAGTCTTTTCTTTGAATTAATCCTTCACATATTCCTACACATTACAAAGCTCATCCATACTTTCAGATATTAGTGAAAAACATGTTAATTTTCTAATATTTAATCATAAATTCAATTATAATACTAAAAATAAATAAAATGGAAATAATAAGGTGAAACCCACATATATGTATGGAAATGGTATGATAAAAGGTTAATGGGACGAAGAAATGTGAGGAATAGCGGAAGATAAAATGGATGAAAAAGGGACATTTCTGCATCCCAACAATATCTTCAAGTCATACATGGACTGGTTGATAGTTTATATTGATGATATCCTCATATTATCCAAAACTTTGGAAGAACATCAAAAGCATTTTAAAATATTCCTGAAGGTAGTTTAAGATAATGGGATTGTTTTTTCTACTAAGAAAATGAAGCTATTCCATGGCATAATTGAATTCTTAGGACAAACAATTGAAAAGGGACAAATCAAGGTCCAAGAACATGCAATCATTTTTGCATACAAATTTCCGTATGTCATCAAAGATAAAACTCGACTGCATAAATTTATTGGATGTCTAAATTACCTATATCCATACTACAAGAATCTCGCAGTAGACAGAAAACTACTAAACCAAATACTTTCCAAAGGCTTTGCACATAAATGACATTGAGTGTCCCACACTTTGGTGTACATACATATGAGCACTACCCTTATATTGTTATGCATGTGAACTTTGATTTTTGCTTTGACGAGCCATTGTTACTTATTTTGAATATAATATTTAAGAATCTATTTGTAGAAGTGCAAGAAGTCCACACTATCACCAGTAAGTCACACAAGAAGGTGAAAACGATTTGGAAAAAACATAAAAAGGGAAAATTAGACTCAACCAAATTACCTTCTGAATTTAGAATCCAACAGTCATTCCCCATGCTTCTACCCCCATAGAAGCATGAGAAGAAACATAAAAAGAGATTTATGTAGGACTGGAAGAGAACATTCCATACAAACCTAGAATCATGGCAATCGAGAATCCTTCCATCTTAGAAGTCAATGAAACACATGAAAGGATTACAAGACATATGGTTAGCCACATGCACTTGATTTAGATGATGGGATGAATATAAGCCATATGGCATGGTCAAATGATATTTTTTATGAATGGAATGTAAACGGTTCAAGCTATCATCAAATTGAGAAAATGATAGATAGAATGTACATTGCACATAGAGCTTATGTTTCCAATGGAAAAGATGCAATTGTTTCCTACAAAATGATAGTTTATGGTTTTACTGGTGCATTGAAAAAGTGTTGGACCAGAACTATAACTGCTGAAAAATGGAATGAATGGACGACATCAAAATTGGACTCTGGAAAATCAAAAGAGTCCAATCTTATAGGGAACGAGATCCTAAGATACTGGGGAGGTACACCTAAAAACCACAAAGCTTAAAATACCCAAATTCTTCTCAACATGAAATACATAGCACTAAAAAACTATGAGAAGTTCCATAGAGATTGGGTTATCATATGCCAAGATGTTCAAGATACAAAACAAGGAAGTATGGAAAGAGAAATACATCACTGCTCTTCCTAAAAACTTCCAAGAATTATTTACTAGTTCCCTTAACATGGATACTTTGGAGGAATACTCTTGGGGAGAATTCCATGTATTGTCATCAATTATATTGCTAATATCTGTACCAGGAGAGTGGAATCGAAAGAAAACAAAGAACATATGCCAGCGATAGAAGGAATATGTAATCAGTTTGGTATGCAAGAACCTGGCTATCCAAAAGAATTTAAGTATAAAAAGGATATTCTTTCCTAAAGAAAAAGGGAAGAAAATAAAAAAGTTGAAGTTAATAAAATATCTATTTCCTGACAGATACATAGATTATAAGAGGAGAAAGCTAAGGAAAGTGCCAAGAAAAAATTATGGTAAGTGGTACTCTAATAAGAAAAGAAAGCAGATTACAGGTACCATCTCAATACAGACGAATATGGAGGACAATCCATATGGAGGAAAATCCAGATGGAAATATACAGTAGGAGAAGACCCTCTAGCAAAATTTGAAGTCCTAAAGCCACTATCATCCTGAACCTATATAGATTGGATGTTAGGTTCAAGTTTATGAAATTGAATAGTGTATGTATATTGGGAAAGCCATTTTTTAATACAATAGAGCCTCATGGATTCTATACATAGTAAGGAAAAACAGGCTAATATATGACCATTGATCCTCTAGATACTCCAGTATTTGTCACATTAATTTCTACTCCTAAAATATTGAATATGGTGCATAATATTACCCTGTATAGAGAACATTTCACTGCCAAAGAAAGCCATATCCTAAACATAAAAGAACAAATGAAAAGCATGAGAAATTAAGAGCATCTTAAATCTATGAAATGGAAAAGGATAAAAGAGGAGAGAGAATCAGAATATAAGAAACAAGTCCGCTCATAATCCCACAATGATTTCTGGCACAGAAAGAAACATGTAGTCCGTCTACCTTTAAAGCCAAAATTCAAGGTACTCCTGGAAACTCAAATGTGGTGCATATCTCTAGGGAAATGAAAGGATACTATAAAAACAAAATCTAATATTTGTTAAATAAAGGATTGATAGTTCCTTTAAACATCACCTGGAGTTGTTACGGATTTTACGTGAACAGACATTTTGAATAGGTGAGGAAAGATCCCGGGGTGGTTATAAACTATAAGCCACTAAATGATGTGCTTGATTGGAGAAATTATCGAGTACCTAACAAATCTGACCTCATAAAAATGATTGTAGGGAGAAAATTCCTCTCAAAATTTGATCTTAAGAGTGGATTTTGGCAAGTCAGCATAACTCCAAAAGACCAATTTAAAACAAATTTTGTAGTCCCTCAGACATTATGAGTGGACCGTTATGCCTTTTCGCCTTAATAAATCTCCATCTAATTTTCAGAAAGTAATGGAAGATATCTTCAAGCCATACATGGACTAGTTGATAGTATATATTGATGATATCCTCGTATTCTCCAAAACTTTGGAAGAATATCATAAGCATTTAAAAATATCCTTGAAGGCAGTTTATGATAATGGGATTGTTTTGTCTACTAAGAAAATGAAGCTATCCCATGACATAATTGAATTCTTTGGATATAAAATTGAAAAGGGACAAATCAAGGTCCAAGAATTTGCAATCAAATTTGCAGACAAATTTCCATATGTCATCAAAGATAAAACTCAGTGGCAGAGACAATTCCTTGGATGTCTAAATTACCTATATCCATACTACAAGAATCTTGCAGCAGGCATAAAATTGCTAAACCAAATACTTTCAAAGAATACAGAAACATGGACACCAAAGGATTTAGAAGTAGTAAGAACAATCAAGAGGAAGGTAAAAACATTGCCAATACTACACATCATTGATGATGATCTCCCCAATATCATAGAAATCAACGCTTCAAATATTGGTTGGGGAGGCAAACTGAAACAATCCAGGAAAAGGGAGAAGAAAACATGAGAACAAATTGTACAGTTCACATTTAGCACATGGAACAAAGCCGGGAAAAATTATGCAACCATTGATAAAGAAATTTTGGTAGCCTTATGATGCATAGAAAAGTTCCAAATTTATTTCCTAAATCATGATTTTGTAATTAGAACTGATTGTGCTACTTTATCTTTTGCTTTAAACAAAACTATTAAAAATGTTACCACCAAAGGCAAATTCACCATATGGGTGGAATTATTTTCTTGTTATAATTATTCTGTAGAGTATATCTTTTGGAAATCTAATTGTATCCCTGATTTCTTAACCGTAGGATATCTTGTAAATAAATATGATGTAAATAAAGAATCTTTGGAGTGAGCAATCCATGAGCAAGCGATCGAGCAACAAGCGAGTCTGCGAGAAGCGAACCAGAGTCAGGAAAGCACCAGAAAAGGAAAGTGAGCCGGAAGCAAGTGGGCCCATAACCCACAAGTTAACATGATAATACCAGGATGGATTGAAGCCTCCCACAGAACATTCAATATTGATGATAACATAAGTTTCACATATTATTGTCTGCAATGGAATCCTTGATGGGAATTGCGAAGTACTTAAGTGCTTGATGAGAACTTCCAGAATTCAAGTGATTTTGCCTTGTTAGTACCAGATATGACAAGAATTATAACCAGTAGTAGTTCATTTCTAGATAAAATATATGATATAGCTTTGAGAAAAGCTGCAGATGCTTGTGAGATCCTGACACATCACTTCCATGATTTAAACCTTATTTGGGCTGAGGTATTATCCTTATGGACTAGACTACAACTAGATCTTCAATACTACTGCATAAACAAAATAAGATCTCCACGTGCATGGCCTGGTAACAATGAAAATATTATATTCCCTAGTACGAACCTGAGTTACCAAGAATACAAGAGACTATGGTGGTACTTTTTAAAGAAAGAAAACACCAATCGTACCTATTATGCCATGATTAAGTTCGGTATATAGAGGAAAAATATCAATGAAGATCCTCGTCTATTGATACCTGATTGGATAAAATATTGGTGGCAAACATTTGGAGTCAATTTGTTAGCACTAGAACAAGTGTCATAAAAAATATAAAAGATGATGTGAATGAACCTCTACAAACGGTTAAAGACATACATCATACTCACATCACAGATGAGCAAATTCTTGAATATTATATTCAAAATAAGGAACAATGGCTCATCAAAGCAAAAATCTGAGTTCACATCCATAATAATAGAAGTGTGATAAGGAACAATGGCTCATCAAAGCAAAAATCTGAGCTCACATGCATAATAATAGAAGTGTGGTGCTCAAATCTATGTACACCAAAGTGTGGGACACTCAATGTGATTTCCGTGAACTCTATGGTTATCCGTACTATGATGAATGATAAAAATCTCTTCAAATTTTCCTTTCGGCTATGGGAGTGGGCATGTCCTGTCAAGAATATATCCAGTCAGTACTTAAGGTTGTTTAGATGTCGTCTACGAGAGTGATCCTATCATCCCAAAAAAGAAATCAAGTTATAAGTATGGACAAAAAATATTTTTTAAGACGATTCTCCATATCTGATTCAGAGCACGTCTCCAATGTTTAATGTGGTTTTACCCATGTCATACAAGGGAATTACTGAAAAGGGGATTTCATGAATCCATCTCAGTGGATCTAGGTCAATAGCATGATAATGATTTAAATTTTACCTATTCCTTAAGTTTCCTTCGGTTTCCCCATAAGCGATTCATGAGGCTATAGATAAAGAGAAAGGCTATCATTTGAGGCATTCGCATCCGGCGTCGAGAGTGAGAGTCTGAGTTAGAGAGTAGAGTCTGAGTCGAAGGAAGCGATTATTCTCTTTAACTTTCCCTCTCAGGTATAAAATTGCATCAAAATTCTTACTTCAAGTCTATTGTTTGTATTTCCAAGTATGCTCTACAACTTGCCCTATTTGATATAAGTTGGAATCAGAAAGTCTATGTGTATATCCAAGTCTATAATAATTCAAGATTCAGTAACTCTTTGCCATTCCTATTGATAAAATCATCCTAAAGGTGTTATCTATTATGATTTTTGTTGCCTATAATGATATGTGAAATCATATTGCTTGTATTATTTGTAATTTTCCTCATTATAACTAGAGAGATCATTTATGAAGTACTAAATTTATAAGTCTATTTTATACAACTAGTGCCCTCAGCTAAGTGTTAGAGTAATTTCCAAAGGCAACAAATATTTGGCAGTTGTGCAAGTATGGAAGCTCGATGAAGGTGGGAGGCTATGGATAGAGCTATTGTGGGAATGAAGGATCAAATTTTGTTTGTGAGGCGACATAAACAAGACATTGGACGGGTACGTAACAATGATTTTAACAAACTCTTAGTTATTCAGAAAGAATTAACTTTCCACTGCTCTCAAATTGAACCTCTTATTAGAATGATTACTCTAGATGGACAAATATGTCTAGCATCTCATACTTCATTAAAGTCTCCATCTTTATGCTCTCACCCTTTGCTCAGACAATCATTACATGTCCATAACAATTCATACATTCCTTGTCCACCATGTCATTCTCTTGTCAATCCTCAAATTTTTCCCAACCAATGTGGTGAAATTTCCTCATCCTCTATAAATATTTATACAAACCCATATGAAAATGTTTCAAATAAAACTTCTTCTTCATACTCTACTCAATCTCAAATAAACCCATTTGTTCCAACATCATTTCAAATAAACAATGCATCCTCAAACCTTCCTGAGAAAGTTAAGCTCTGTGAACACCCATAATGGTCTATTCATCTTGATGAAGGAAGCATATGCAAGGCCCTTGATGATGTGAAACTCCCACATCTCAGATGTTACATTGATCTGATGTTATGAATTTCCTAACAGTTGGAAAGATTGATCTTAGAAAGTCAATGATTTTCTAGCCTCTCAAAGACCCTCTTGAGATAAATAAGGTCTCTGGTATAACAAAGCATATGTAGAAAAAGAAAGAATAAGAAAACATCTTAGGCATGATTCCAAAGAAAGCAAAATATTTAAGAGGTTGAAGCAGAAGAAAACTCTTCCATTCTTCAGACTAGCCATCGTTCTTCCTCTATAAATCCATAGACCTTCCCTCCATGAAATAGAGATATTCTTGAATAGATACAAGGGTTACTCTCCTTTTGATCAAAGAGACGAGTTTATGAAAAAGATGATAAATTGGACTTCTTTACACATGAGGACTCTAGAGAATTTAGAGCATCATACTCTCTTGAGGAGAAAAAAGAACGGGCAGCAAAATGGAAAGAACATATGAAAACCAAAAATGAATGGATTAAAGCCCAAAAATAAAATCCATATTATCAAGAACCCAAAGAACTCACTAAAGAAATGAGTACTCTCCAACTTAATACAATAGAAAACAAAGAACAACATGAGAGTTCTAAAAATATATACAAAACAAGAAATTCCAAGAAATCCCAAAAGAAGCCCAGAAGCCCATAGGTTGGAATTAGCCATAGGAGGAGAAACTTTTACAGTTGCATCTTTTCCTCCTTTAAAACCCATCTTGTTAAGAATAGAAGAAGACAAAGAAGATCCATTAATTGTGTCTTCTTTCATTGAAACCAAGGGAGATAGAAAATAAATCCATCAATAGTTAAAATGGAATAATACAACCATGAAAGGCCTAGCTTTATAGATGCATAGTGGAAAACAAATGATTTATTCTCATATAGAATATCTTAACGACTTGATAAAACTATATCATAAGGAAACTATATATAGTGTGTTCAAAGTAAACGAAGGACCAAATCTCACACTAGAAGCACTAGATGAAATAAGAGTGTCAATAAATGGTATGGAGAATCCTAAAACTTCTCTCAGAGATATAGTACATACTCATGATACACATATAGAAAAGGATCTCACCCATGTTCTTGTAGAAGTGAAAGAAGTCCTTCCAATCACCAGTAAGTCGCACAAGAAGGTGAAAAATATTTGGAAAAGCATAAACATGGAAAATTAGACTCATCCAAATTACCTTCTAAATTTAGAAGCCAACATGGATTCCCCATGTTTCTACCCTTAAATAAGCATGAGAAGAAACATAGAAAATATATTTTTGTAGGACTGGAAGAGAACATTCCATACAAACCTAGAATCATGGCAATCCATAATCCTTCCATCTTAGAAGTCATTGCAGCACATGAAATGATTCCAAACCATATGGTTAGTCCACCCGCACCTGATTTTGATGATGGGATGAGTATAAGCCAGATGGCATGGTCAGTTGATCTTTTGTATGAATGGAATGTAAATGGTTCAATCTGTTAGAAAATTGAGCAAATGATAGATAGAATGTACATTGCATATAGATATTATGTTACCAATGGAAAAGATGCAGTTGCTGCTTGTAAAATGATAGTTTATGGTTTTACTGGTGCATTGCAAAAGTGGTGGACTAGAACTATAACTGCTGAAAAATGGAATGGATGGATGACATCAAAATTGGATCTTGAAAATTCAGAAGAGTCCAATCTGATAGGAAACCTTACTGCAGAGATCCTAAGATACTGGGGAGGTACACTTGAAAACCACAAATCTCAAATTCCTTAGATTCTTCTTAACATGAAATTCAGAACACTGAAATATTATGAGCAGTTCCATAAATATTGGGTTATCAGATGTTAGGATGTTCAAGATACAAATAAGGAAGTATGGAAAGAGAAATACATCATTGCTCTTCCTAAAAACTTCCAAAAATTATTTACTAGTTCCCTTACCATGGATATTTGGAGGAATACGCTTGGGGGGAATTCCATGGTATTTTCATCAGCGGCATTGTTGATATCTGTACCAGGAGAGTGGCATCCAATGAAATGAGAGAATATCTGCCAGGGATAGAAGGAATATGTAATTAGTTTGGTATGCATGAACCTGGCTATCCAAAATAATTTAAGTATAAAAGGAAATTATTTCCCAAAGAAAAAGGGAAGAAAATAAAAAAGTTGAAGTTACTAAAATATGTGTTTCCTGACATATACAATGATTATAAGAGGAGAAACATAATGAAAGGGCCAATAAAAAATTATGGTAAGTGGTAATCTGATAAGAAAAGAAAGAGGAATTACAAGTATCGACTCAATAAAGACAAATATGGAGGAAAATACAGATGGAAACATCCTCCAAACCAGTTTGATATAAGTGTGAGATACAAAGAACTATGCAAACAAGTGCTCATTAAAAATAGAAGTTCAATCCTCAAGTGTGAAACCAAAAGACAAAACAAAACCTGAAGATTATATAAGAGGTTACAGATGTGCCATCTGTGACAAAAAGGACCACAAAAAACCAAATTTCTCTGAAAGTAGAGCCTTTGGAGGCGCATCTAATATAGGTTCTTCTTCTCAAAGTGAATTAAAATTTCTGAGCTCTTATAGTACAGAATATGTATTTGAAATAAGAGATATTTATAGTAGTAGCGATTTTGAATAATTGCTCTTGGCAAGGGAAGGACACACTTGCCAATGTCCTATCCCAATAATTGTGAATTTTTATTAGAAGAATGATCGTTATCCTCCTCTCCTAATGAGGAGGAAGATGGAAATCTTGCAACCTTCATGGTCTGGAAGCAATCAAGTGGAAAATCTAACTTCTGCAATATGATCAGAACATGACCTCAAGCCTCCATCATGATGAAACAGATAGAAGAAATGGAAGAAGGAAATGCAAAGGAAATAATGAAGGAAGTATTTGATAATGCTTTCTTACTCAAGCAAAAAGAAAAAATTGGCGATGAAAATAGAAGAAAGCAAAGGAAGAAACATAACAAAGGCAACATCAGCTCTAAACAATCAATACATGAAGAACTTCCCAAATTTTCTGCAGGATGGGATTTGTTTGGTTATACTCTACCTTCCTATGAAAGAAACACTGCCCCTCTAATTGAAACTGAATCCAAAAGACCAATCCCTCTACAATAATTAGCAAAAGAGCATAATTTATTGAAGAAATAAATTAACGAGCTAAAGGATAGAATTGCAAAAATAAAGATTGATAACCAAACAAAGACACAAAGTTCCTCCTCTTCAGAAGAAAGAAAGTAAGATCCTGAAAAGAAAGAAGATAAAGAAAGAATAACATACCAAAAGGTGACACCTAACTACAATGCATTCTAGGTAAATTCTATAGTTCACCAAAGATACACAGCAGCTATGACTATAAAAATCAAATACGATTATTTTACTGTCCTAGTCTTGATGGATTCAGGATCATATGTTACAAACATGCTTAACAAAGATAGGATTCCTGCTAAATACTTGATTGTTACATCCACAAGGCTTCATATAGTAGGATCATACCCTCTAGTAAACTATGAAGTCCCTAAAGCCACTATCTTCCTTAACCAATATAGATTGGATGTTAGGTTCCTGTTGATGAAATTAAATCATGTATGTATATAGGGAACACCATTTTTTAAGACAGTAGAGCCTCATGGAGTATGTACATACCAAGGGAAAACAAGTTATTAAATGACCAATGATCCTCTAAATACTCCAGTATTTGTCCCATTAATTTCTACTCCTAAAATATCGAATATGGTGCATAATACCAGCCTATACAAAAAACAACTGATTGCCAGACAATTCCATATCCTAAACATAAAAGAAGAAATGAAAAACATGATAATTGAAGAGCAACTTAAATCTCCTAAATGGAAAAGGATAAAAGAGGAGATATAATCAGATTATAAGAAGCAAGTCTACTCAGAATCCTCCAACGCTTTCTAGCACATAAATAAACATGTAGCATTCCTACCTTTAACGCCAAAATCCAAAGGTACTCATGGACACTCAAATGAAGTTCCTATGTCTAGGGAAATGCAAGCCTATTGTAAAAAAGAAATCCAAGATTTGCTAAATAAAGGCTTGATAGTTCCTTCAAACAGCACCTGGAGCTGTTACGGATTTTATGTGAACAAACATTCTGAATAGGTGAGGCAATCTCCTAGGATGGTTATGAATTATAAGCCACTCAATGATGTGCTTGGTTGGAACATGTATCCAATACCTAACAAATATGACCTTGTAAAAAGGATTGCATGGAGAAAAGTCTTCTCACAATTTGATCTCAAGAGTGGATTTTGGAAAGTCGGCATAGCTCTAGAAGACCAATTAAAAGAGGATTTCGTAGTCCCTCATGGACATTATGAGATGATAGTTATGCCTTTTGGCCTTAAAAAATCTCCATCTCAATTTTAGAAAGTAATGGAAGATATCTTCAAGCCATCCATGGACTGGTTGATAGTTTATATTGATGATATCCTCATATTCTCCAAAACTTAGGAAGAACATCATAAGAATATAAAAATATTCTTGAAGGCAGTTTATGATAATGGGATTGTTTTGTCCATTGAGAAAATGAAGTTATTCCATGACACAATTGAATTATTAGGACAAAAAATTGAAAAAGGGACAAATCAAGGTCCAAGAACATGCAATCAAAATTCCAAACAAATTTCTAGATGCCATCAAAGATAAAACTCAACTACAAAGATTTCTTGGATGTTTAAATTACCTATCTCCATACTACAATAATTTTGCAGTAGACATAAAACTTCTAAACCAACGACTTTCAAAGAATATAGGAACATGGACACCAAAGCATTCAGGAGCAGTAAGAAGAATCAAGAGGAGGGTAAAAACATTTCCAATACTACACATCATTGATGATGATCTCCCCAAGATCATAGAAAGCGACACTTCAGAGATTGGTTGGGGAGGCTTACTGAAACAAGCTAGGAAAAGAAAGAAGAAACTAGGAGAATAAATTGTATAGATCGCATCTGGCACATGGCACAAAGCCAAGAAAAATTATGCAACGATTGATAAATAAATTTTGGCAGCCTTACAATGCATAGAAAAATTCCAAATTCATTTTCTAAATCAGGATTTTGTAATTAAAATTGATTGTGCTAGTTTACCTTTTGTTTTAAATAACACTATTAAAAATGCTACCGCCAAAGGCAAATTTGCCAGATGGTAGGCATTATTTTCTTGTTATAATTATTATGTAGAGAATATCTCTAGGAAATCTAATTGTATATGTGATTTCTTAACCAGAGAATATATTGTAAATAAATATGATGTAAATAAAGAATCTTTGGAGCAAGCAGGTTAAGAGCAAGTGATCTAGCAACAAGCGAGTCTGCAGGAATCCAACCAAATTCAGGAAAGCACCAGAAAAGGAAAGCGAAGTAGAAGTAAGTGGGCCCATAACCCATAGGTTAACATGATAATATCAGGATGGATTGAAGGCTCCCACATAACATTCAATATTGATGATAACATAAGTTTCATAGATTATTGTCTACAATGGAATCCTAGATGGGAATTGCGAAGCATTGAAGTGCTTGATGAGAACCTCTAGAATTCAAGTGCTTTTGTCCAGTTAGTACCAAATATGACAAGAATACCAACCAATAGCAGTTCAGTGGCATACAAAATCTATGGTATAGCCTTAAGAAAAGCTATAGATGCCTGCGAGCTCCTGACACATCAATTCCATGATTTAAACTCTATTTGGACTAAGGTATCATCCTTATGTTTTAGAATACAAATAGATCATCAATAATATTGCATAAACATGATAAGATCTCCACATGCATGGCCTGGTAATAATGAAATTATTATATTCACTGGTACCAACCTAAGTTACCAAGGATACATGAGACTATGGTGGGAATTTTTAAAGAAATAAAATACCGATTGTACCTACTATGCCATGATCAAGTTCGATATCTAGAGGAAAAATACCCATGAAGATCCTCCTCTATATAGACCTAATTGGATAAAAGATTGGTGGAAAACATTTCGAGTCAATCTGTCGGCACTAGAGCTAGGTGTCATAAAAAAAATAAAAGATGATGTGAATGAACCTCTACAAATTGTCAAAGACATACAACACGCTCACATCACATATGAACATATTCTTGAATATTATATTCAAAATACAGAACAATGGCTCGTCAAAGCAAAAATTCAAGTTCACATGCATAAAAATAAAAGGGTAGTGCTTAGGTCTATGTACACCAAATCATGGGACACCCAATGTGATTTTCGTGAACTCTATGGTCATCTGTACTCTGATGATCGATAAAATCTCTTCAAAATATCCTTTCGGCTATGAGAGTGGGCCTGTCATCTCAAGAATATATCTAGTCAACACTTAAGGTTTATTAGATGTTGCCTATGAGAGTGAGCCCATCCTCTCAAAAAATAAATTGTTATAAGTATGGACGACAAATCCCTTTTAAGACGATTCTCTCTATCCAATTCAGAGCACTTCTTTGACGTTTGATGTGGTTTGAACCATGTCAGATAAGGGAATCCACTCAAAATGGGATTTGGAGAATCCATCTCAGGAGATCTAGGTCAATAGAATGATAATGATTTACCTTTTATTGGTTCTTTAAGTTTCCTCTAGTTTCCCCCGTAAGTGATTCATGAGGGTATAAATAAAGAGAAAGGCTCTCATTTGAGGAATTCAAAAGCAGATTCGAGAGTCGGAGTCTGATTTAGAGAGTCAAGTTTGAGTCTTTAAGTCCACATCAAAGGAAGCAATTATGCTCTTCAACTTGCCCTCTTAGGTATAATATTGCATCAGAAAGAGGACTTCAAGTCTATTTTCTGTATTTCTGAGTATGCTATGCAACTTTCCCTCTTTGGTATAAGATTGCATCAGAAAGGATGTGTGTATATACGAGTCCATAAGAAGTCAAGAGTCAATAACTCTCTGCAATTCCTATTAATGAAAACATCCTGAAGCTATTATCTATTATGATTTATGTTTCCTATAATGATATGTGAAATCATATTGCTCGTATCATTTGTATTTTGCCTCATTATAACTAGAGAGACCACTTATGAACAAGAGATTGTACAACTCGCATCAGGAACATGGAACAAAGCCGAAAAAAATTAATTGAATGATTGATAAAGAAATTTTGGCAGCCTTACGATGCATAGAAAAATTCCAAATTCATTTGCTAGATCATGATTTTTTAATCATAATTGATTGTGCTAGTTTACCTTTTGTTTAAAATAATACTATTAAAAATGCTATCGCCAAAGGCAAATTCACTAGATGGTAGGAATTATTTTCTTGTTATAATTATTCTGTAGAGCATATCTCTGGGAAATATAATTGTATCCCTGATAACTAGAGAATATATTGTAAATAAATATGATGTAAATAAAGAATCTTTGGAGCAAATGAACCAGCAACAAGTGAGTCCGTAGGAAGCCAACTAGAGTCAGGTAAGCTCAAGAAAGGGTAAGCAAGGCGAAAGGAAGTGGTCCCATAACCCACAGGTTAACATGATAATATCAGGATGGATTTAAGGATCCCACACAACATTCAATATTGATGATAAATAAGTTTCCTAGATTATTGTCTGCAATGGAAGCCTATATGGGAATTGCAAAGCACTAAAGTGCTTGATGAGAACCTCTAGAATTCAAGTGCTTTTGTCTAGTTAGTACAAGAGATGACAAGAATGCCAACTAGTAGCAGTTCAGTGCCAGGCAGAATCTATCATATAGACTTAAGAAAAGTTGTAGATTCCTGTGAGCTCCTAACACATCACTTCCATGATTTAAACCTTATTTGGACTAAGGTATAATCCTTCTGGCCTAGACTACAACTAGATCATAAATACTACTACATAAACATAATAAGATCTCCACGTGCATGGCATGGTAACAATGGAAATATTATATTCCTTGGTATGAGAGTGAGTCTCTTTTAAGACGATTCTCTCTATCCAATTCAGATCACTTCTTTGAAGTTTGATGTGGTTTGACCCATGTCGGATAAGGAAATCTAATGAAAAGGGATTTGGTGAATCCATCTCAGGGGATCTAGGTCAATAGCATGATAATGATTTACCTTTTACTGATTCCTTAAGTTTCCTCCAGTTTTCCCCTTAAGCAATTCATGAGGCTATAAATAAAGATAAAGGATCTCATGTGAAGAATTCACATCCGGAGGTGAGAGTGAGAGTCTGAGTTAGAGAGTTGAGTATGAGTTTGTAAGTCCAAGTCAAAGGAAGTGATTATGCTCGACAAATTTCCCTCTTGGGTATAAGAGTGTATTAGAAAGCAAACTTCAAGTCTATTGTCCGTATTTCCAAGTATGCTTTGCAACTTGCTCTCTTTGGTATAAGATTGCATCAGAAAGGTTGTGTGTATATCTGAGTCTATAATAAGTCAAGAGTTGTTAACTCTCTACAATTCCTATTAATGGAATCATCTTGAAGGTGTTATTTATTATGACTTGTGTTTCCTATAATGATCTGTGAAATCATACAGCTCGTATCATTTTTATTTTTCATCATTATAACTAGAGAGATCACTTATGAAGAATAAAATGTACAGTTCCCATTAGGCACATGGAACAAAGCTGAGCAAAATTATGCAATGATTGATAGAGATATTTTGGAAGCCTTACGATGCATAGAAAAATTCCAAATTCATTTTCTAAATCATGATTTTGTAATTAGAACTGATTGTTCTAGTTTAACTTTTGTTTTAAATAATACTATTAAAAAATGCTACTGCTAAAGGTAAATTTTCCAGATGACATGCATTATTTTCTTGTTATAATTATTCTGTAGAGCATATCTTTGGGAAATCTAATTGTATCCCTGTTTTCTTAACTAGAGAATATCTTGTAAATAAATATTATGTAAATAGAGAATCTTTGTAGCACACGAGCCAACAACAAGCGATTCCGCAAGAAGCCAATCAGAGTCAGGAAAGCACCATAAAAGGAAAGTGAGGCGGAAGCAAGTGGTCCCATAACCCATATGTTAACATGATAATATCAAGATGGATTGAAGTCTCCCACACACCATTCAATGTTGATTATGACATAAGTTTCACATATTACTGTCTGTAATGGAAACCTATATGGGAATTGAGACTCAAGCACTGAAGTGCTTGATGAGAACCTACATAATTCAAGTGCTTTTGTCCAGTTAGTAGATGTTTAGTGCTATACAGAATCTATGATATATCCTTAAGAATTTTTTTAGATCCCTGCAATCTCCCGACTCATCGTTTCCATGATTTAAACCTTATTTGGACGAAGGTATCATCCTTATGGCCTATACTACAACTAGATCATTAATACTACTACATAAAAATAATAATATCTCAACGTGCATGGCCTGGTAATAATGAAAATATTATATTCCCTGGTACCAACCTAAGTTACCAAGGATATAAGAGACTATGGTGGGACCTTTTAAAGAAAGACAACACCAATCGTACCTACTATGACATTATCAAGTTCGGACTCCAGAGGACAAATATCCACGGAGATTCTCCTCTATTCGGATCTGATTAGATAAAATATTGGTGGCAAACATTTGGAGTCAATTTGTTAGCACTAGAGCTAGGTGTTATAAAAAATTTAAAAGATGATGTAAATGAACCTCTACAAAATGTGAAAGACATACATCATACTCACATCACATATTAATAGATTCTTGAATTTTATGTTGAAAATAAGGAACAATGGCTCGTCAAAGGAAAAATCCAAGTTCAAATGCATAACAATAGAAGGGTAGTGCTCAGATCTATGTGCACCAAAGTGTGGGACACACAATGTGATTTTCGTGAACTTTATGGTCGTCTGTACTTTGATGATCGATAAAATCTATTCAAAATATCCTTTCGGCTATGTGAGTGGGTCGGTCCTCTCAAGAATATATCTAGTCAATACTTAAGGTTGTTTAGATGTTGGACATGAGAGTGAGCCTGCCCTCTCAAAAGATAAATCAAGTTATAAGTATGGACAACAAATCTCTGTTAAGACAATTCTCTCTATTAGATTAGAGCACTTCTTCGACGTTTGATGTGGTTTGATGCATGTCGGTTAAGGGAATCTACTAAAAAGGGGATTTGGAAAATCCATCTCAGGGTATCTAGGTCAATAGCATGATAATTATTTACCTTTACTAATTCCTTAAGTTTCATCTGGTTTGCCCCATAAGTGATTCATGAGGCTATAAATAAAGAGAAGAATCTCATTTGATGCATTGACATCCAAAGTCGAGAGTGAGATTCTGAGTTAGAGAGTCAAGTATAAGGTAGAGCATAAGCAAATAAATCCTACTGTGCAGAAACTTGGGGAAGTTCTTCATGTCTTGATTGTGTAGAGCTTATGCTTCCTTTGTTGTGTTTCTTCCTTTACTTTCTTCTATTTTCATCACCATTTTTTTCCTTTCGCTTGAGTAATAAAGCACTAGCAAATGTTTCCTTCATTATTTCCTATTCATAGCCATATTCCATTTCTTCTATCTGTTTCATCATGATTTAGGCTTGAGTCCTATTCTGATCATGTTGCAGAAGTTAGGATTTCTTCTTGATTCTTTCTAGTCCATGAAGGTTGCAAGATTTTCGTCCTCCTCCTCATCAAGAGAAGACGGTAGCGATTATTATTCTAATGAAAATTCACAATTATCAGGATTAGGACATTGGAAAGTGTGTCCTTCCCTTGCCAACAACAATTCTTCAAAAGTAAAACTATCGGTATCTCCTATTTCAAATACATATTCTGTACTAGAAGAGCTCAAATAGTTTAGTTAACTTTAAGAAGAAGAACCTATATTATATGCACCTCCAAAGGTTCTAATTTCAGGACAATTTGTTTCTTTGTGGCCCTTTTTTCCATGGATGGAACATCTAGAACCTTTTATATAATCTTTAAGTTTTGTCTTGTCTTCCAGTTTCACATCTAAGGATTGACCTTCTCTTTTGAATGAGCACTTGTTTTCATAGTGCCTTGTCTTTCCACACTTATAACAAACAGGTTTTGGAGGATATTTCCATCTAGATTTTCCTCCATATTCGTCTTTATTGAAATGGTACCTGTAATTCCGCTTTCTTTTCTTATCAAAGTACACTTACCATAATTTTTTATTTTCCCTTTCCTTGTATTTCTCCTCTTATAATCTTTGTGTCTGTTAGGAAACATATATTTTAGTAACTTCAACGTTTTTCTTTTCTTCCCTTTTTCTTTGGGAAATAATTTCCTTTTATACTTAAATTCTTTTGGATAGTCGGGTTCCTCCATACCAAACTGATAACATTTTACTTCTATCCTTGACAGATATTCTCTGGTTTCTTTGGATGCCACTCTCATGGTACAGATATCAGTAATACAACTGATGACAATATCATGGAATTCTCCCCAAGAGTATTGCTCCAAAGTATCAATGTTAAGGGCAGTAGTAAATATTTTTTGGAAGTTTTTAGTAAGAGCAGTGATGTATTTCTCTTTCCATACTTACTTATTTGTATCTTGAACATCCTAACATTTGATAAACCAATATCTATAGAAATTCTCATAGTCTTTCAGTGTCCTGCATTTCATGTTGAGAAGAATATGACTATTTTTAGCTTTGTGGTTTTCAGGTGTACCTACCTAGTATCTTAGGATCTCTGCAGTAAGGTTTCCTATCATATTGGAGTCTTATGATTTTCCAGGGTCCAATTTTGATGTCGTCTATTCATTCCATTTTTCATCAGTTATAGTTCTGGTCCACCACTTTTGCAATGCACCGGTAAACCAAAAACTATCATTTTGTAGGAAGCAACAACATCTTCTCCATTGGAGACATAAGCTCTATATGCAATGTACATTCCATCTGTCATTTTCTCAATTTGTTGAGAGCTTGAACCATTTACATTCCATTCATACAAAATAACAACTAACCATGCCATCTGGATTATATTAATCCCATCATCTAAATCATGTGCAGGTGGCCTAACCATATGGCTTGGAATCCTTTCATGTGTTGCATTGAATTCTAAGATGGAAGGATTCTCGATTGCCCTGATTCTAGGTTTGTATGGAATGTTCTCTTCCAGTCCTACATAAATCTTTTTTCTATGTTTCTTCTCATGCTTCTCTGGGGTAGAAGCATGGGGAATTCCTGTTGGCTTCTAAATTCATAAGGTAATTTGGTTGAGTGTAATTTTCCATGTTTTTGTTTTTGCCGAAGCTTTTTTTCACCGTATTTTGTGACTTACCGGTGATAGTGTGGACTTCTTGCACTTCTACAAGGACATGGGTGAGATCCTTTTCTATATATGTATCATGAGTATGAACTAGATCTATGAGAGAAGTCTTAGGATTCTCCAGACCATTTATTGACACTCTTATTTCATCTAGTGCTTCTAATGTGAGCTCTAGTCCTCGGTTTCCTTTGAACACACTATCTTTATTTTCCTTATGATATAGCTTTATTAGATTGTTAAGATATTATATATGAGAATCAGTCATATGTTTTCCACTATGCATCTGTAAACATAGGCCTTTCATGGCTGCACTATTCCACTTTAACTGTTGATGTATTTCTATTCTATGTCCATTCGTTTCAATAAAAGGAGACGCAATTACTAGATCTTCTTTCTCTTATTATCTTCTTAACAATATGGATTTTAAAGGAGGAAAAGAGGTGACTCTACAAGTTTCTCCTCCTTTGGATAATTCCCATCTATGGGCTTCTTTTGGGATTTTCTGGCATTTCTTCTTTTGTATATATTTTTAGAACTCTCAGGTTGTTCTTCACTTTCTATTGTATTAAGCAAGAGAGTACTCATCGCTTCAGTGAGATCTTGGGGTTCTTGAGAATATGGATTTGATTTTTTGGCTTTAAACCATTCATAGATAGAGATCCATTTATTTTTGGTTGTCATATGTTTTCCCATTTTTCTACCAAATCATTTTTCTTCTCAAGAGAGTATGATGCTCTAAATTCTCCAAAGTCCTCATGTGTAAAGAAGTCCCAATTTGTCATCTTCTACATAAACTCATCTCTTTGATCAAAAGGAGAGTAGCCATTGTATCTATTCAAGAAGATCTCTATTTCATGGAGGGAAGGTCTATGGATTTCTAGAGGAAGAATGGTGGCTATTATGGAGGATGGAAGAGTTTCCTTCTGCTTCAACTTCTTAAATATCCTTATTTCTTTGGCCACATGCCTAAGATGTTTTCTTATTCTTTCTTCTTCTGCATATGATTTGTTATACCCAAGACCTGATTTATCCCAAGAGGGTCTTTGAGAGGCTAGGAAATCATTGATTTTCTGAGATAGATCCTTCCAACTATGAGGACAAAAATTAAATTGGATCATGTTACATCTAATATGTGGGAATTTCACATGATTGGGGGCCTTGCATATGCTGCTTTCATCAGGCTGAATAAATAATTGTGGGTGTTCACAGAGCTTGGATTTCCCAGGTTGGTTTGAGGATGCACTGATTATTTGAACCGAGGTTGGAACAAATGGGTTTATTTGAGATTGAGTAGAGTTTAAAGAAGAATGTTTATTTGAAAAATTTTCAAATGGGTTTGTAAAAATATTTACAGAGGATAAGGAAAGTTCACCATGTTGGTTGGGAAAACTCTGAGGATTGATAAGAGAATGCCATGATGGACAAGGAATGTATGAATTTTTATGGACACGTGATGATTGTCTGAGCAGAGTATGAGAGCATACAAATGGAAATTTTAATGTAGTATGAGATGTTAGACGTATTCAACAATCTGGAGTAATCGTTCTGATAAGAGGTTCTAGCTTTTGATGTTTGTTCTCTATTGACTGATACTGGAAGTACCAATATTATGAAAGGTTGATGTCTTCGTAGGTGACTCCACTTCTTTTAGCATTAGTAATACCAGTCGTGATAATGTATTTTAGGACTGGCTATTTTAATTTAGGATGGGCTATGTTTGAGAGCATGAAATAGGTTTATATGATGACAAAGATAAAATCCGAGTCATATACCATATGTAGCCCTTGAACTCCTACAAGAATTTTCCAAGCATCTTTAAGATGTGGATCCGTCAATCCCAACGGGTAATCAGGGATGAGTGTGCCATATTGTGTACCTAACTACAAATTACTTGTGATGATTCATATTCTTGCTTGATTATATGAGATATGTCTGGTATCGAATAAATTAACTATACAAGGGGTATTTAATCCTCTGCGAAAAAGGGGTGACAAACCAATTTTAATTCCTCCAAAATGGATATAACTATACTTGTTACTTCTAGCAAATTCCACAAACTTTGATAATTCAGTTGAAGTGAGTAGGTACAACACCAAACGTTTATAAAAATGTTCATTTAGACAAGATTAATTAACAAGCTAGATGATTTATGCTCAATGTCACCCTTTAAGCTTCAATTAGGGGATAAGCAAAAAATAAATGTAAATTGGTGCAAGGAAAATTTTAGGGGTGAAATATAGCCCGTGGACTATTTTTCCATGTTTCATTCCAAAAAAATATTCACCAATTTGCATTTTTTGAAGCCATGTTTTACCCAATTTTGATGGGGTAAAAATTTTCACTCTAAAAATCACCAAATTATTACAATAAAATATATAAAATCCTTAGAACTTCAAATATTTTTAGAAAAATATCGCCAAATATTTTGTAGTTGGCATTTTAAGAATTGGTAAGATTCGCCAAGGTTTATACAGTTTTAAAGAAGTATGGATGCTTAAAATTTTTCTTGGAATATTGTATTCGACCAAATGAATATTGAAATTCAACATCCCTCCTTAATATGAATTAGGGAAAGATGTGGCACAAAAACATGGAAAAATATTACAAACCTTACCCCTTAGGAATTAGGTAGCATTACAAGTGATCAATCTTTGCAATTTCTTAATCATTACAAGGTGAAAAATAAGCTCAAAGGGGAGAGTCTATCAAAATTGTGGCCTCCAAGAAACCAAAAATTGTGGCCGAGTGATATGTATTTATGAAGTGGTAATTCCAAAACCCTATTTAGTAAATACTTTTAGCCTTTCAATATTCATGCAAGAATACATTTTAATCTTGAGAGGATTTTTCCCTTGAGGGTTTTCTCCATTAGATTTTTGTGGACCAATATTGTATGTGCATGTCCTAATGTCCTACATCTCAATTAGAGTTATATAAACATTTATATACTATTTCAATTATATAAAATATCAAACTCATATCGTAAGAATAGGTCCATGGAGGGATAATTTGTATTTTTGGCTTTAAATGACTAGAGGATTTATGTTTGGATGATTGTCGACAAGTACAAGAGCTTCCTCCATTGGAGAGATTGCGTAATATGAGGGTATTGACATAAATAGTGTGCAATAAAGTGAGGGAGTTGGGGATTAGGGGAAGCATGGATGGATTTTCGATGTTAGAGAGGTTGGTTATCATGTACATGGCCAAGTTAGAGATTATATCAAGCTCATCATCAAATGTTGTGTGGACGGGAGGGTATAATTCCCAAACTTCTAACCTTGTTTATATATTGTTGCACAACATTGAAGAGATTGCCCATATGAATAGAGAAGTTCCCCAACTTAAAAGACACACATATCCACACATATGTATGCAGGGATTAATCTGCTAAGGTATTAAAATAAATGTTGCCAAGTCTACGATGATGTAGAAAATCAAGTAATGGAGAATATATTCCAATATATTATTATTTGTTTGGATTTCTTATTATTAAGAATGAAAAGTCATTTAAAACAATATATATTCATTAATTAACAGAAATCTACCATATTAACTAAATTTATTGTAAGCTTGATAGGTTAGTTTGACTATTGTATTCTTAAGCATAAGGTCTAGGAGTCAAATTCTTTAAAAAAAAAGAAAAAAACTATTTTTATTTTATTAAAATTCAAGTTCACATTTGAGTGTAGTTTTTTCAATAAACATTTTTAATAATGCATTTTATATTATCATATTTTTTAGTATTTTCTTTTACAAAGCCAACACTTTCTTTAGTATCAATTACTCGTTCTCGATCTCTAAATGGATCCTGCTATAGCTAAGACATTATGGCGTAGTATGCCCACCATTCCTCCTTTGTGCGCATGGAAGAACCTTAGTCCTTTATCTTGTCTCTATATGTTCAACAATTGTCATCCTTTAGATTTGAGGTTGGGACCAAGAGCCAATAAGAAAAAATAAATAGGAGTTAGAAACACTCTCTATTAGTCAGTTTGTTGCATAAACATATGTCATATTAGCAGTCTTCCTAATCTCTGTTAGGAGGACAATTTCAAATACAAAATGAATTCTCACCTATATAGGGAGTGACCTCAATCCATAACCTTGCATGGATAAAACATAATAACAAGATTATCTAGGTCAAAATTTTATGGAAAACGTTACAAATTATAGTAAAGAATGTTGGGCTCCTAAAAATAAAGACTTGGGAAGAGGAAGATAGTATGTGAGCTTCCTTAAGTGGAGTTAATCTTTAATCATATAAAATGAAAATGAAATGGTTTATATATTGTTTTTATATTAAATTGAATTTTAATGAATTTTTATAATGTTATATATTTCGATTCCTCTTTAATTCATGGAGAATTCAAATCCAAATTCCTTCAGCTATTAATTAATTGTTATGTTTAATTCACTTCTAATAACAATATAATTCTAAATTTATATGCAAAAAACAAAAATAATTATACATATTTCAATTTTCTTCGCCACACATTTGATTCCATAAATTTACACAACAATATACACACAAAAAGCATTCCACACAATGCTAATTATGAATACTTAAATGTATTTAATATGAGTCCACCAAACATCCACTAAGGAGCAAGCACTATCCAAGCTTAGTTTCTAGTTATGACTACCACCAAAAGTCTAGATAGGTCATGATACCATTCGGGTGAAGGAAGATCATATAGGGCTCTAATATCAGGTGGCCCAACCCATCTCTTTCATGACATAAACAATTTATTCACTAATAAGAACTTTAGGCTCTCATCCAGGCATTAGTCTACCATGACACTCTCTTCTCCTTCATAGCATAAGAATAATCTCTTTTTTCTTTGTTCTATAACCCCGTAAGGATGATACTCCCTTTTAGTACCATAAAAACAACCCAATATTGCTAGTTTTCTAATTTGAATAATCTAGAGGAAAACACTTGGTTCATATCCATGAGCAACAAATAATGTTGTTGTTGTATGAAAAGTTGAAACCCACTTCTTCAAGCGATTCAAGGATACATAGTGAATTCGAGGGCACCAAAACCAATATAATAATAGATTTGAATGTTGTAAGCTCCTATGTAAGTGTGTTAAATTTCAATGCTATTAGTATATTAAAACATTTTTAGAAAGGGTTATATACAATCATGTCCATCAACACTTAATTTTTAAATCACATTATATTATGATTTTTTTTAATTTAATATTACAATTAAAAAACTCATTTTTTAATTTTGTTATTGATATACACAATATACTTAAAAAAATTTAAAATGTTCATGGGTTTATGAACTTGAGCTTTGATATTACTTGTAACAATTCAGACCTAGTAAGTCAATTGTGTGGTTGTTACTCAAGGATTTCCCTCTCCAAACTCAACATAAAAATCTATAATGCATAATTCTTTTCTTTACGAATATTCAAGAAAAGATGCCATATTAAAAAGATATAGTAAATAATTTAATATGTATACGTATATAACTAGTATCGATGGTATCAAGCTAACTAGAGCAAACCAATTTTCATCTACAATGATATGCACACGAGAATCACTCTCTAAGTATGATTTTCTCCAAACCAAATCAAACACTAAGAAACTAGTGATGCTCCTAGTGGAAGAGCCCATCCTAAAAAGAATGCTTAGTGGCTCACTCACTTAAAGCCACAACTCAATAATAGACTCCACACATGAGTATTGAAATAATTCTACAACGTCTAATTGCTGTATTAGACCTCTTCCCAAACACACCATGAAAGTGGGCTCAATACCTTCCATCAGCTTTATTACACCCAAATCCCTTATTTCCCACTCAATCATATCTATGAACACTTTTATTCTATTAAACAAAAGGAGAAACTTGTTTTTCTTTCACACTAGCAACTATAAATGCCAAACTACTTTCCTTTCACACTCATACCCAAAAACAACAATTTACAAGCTTTTAAAATATTCAAATAATTATTAATATACATATTTTTCTTCATTAGAAGGTCTTAGGAATTTTAGATAAGGTTATAATGCTTAGTTATTTTTATTGAATTTTCCTTAAGTTATGATTTTATAACAAATTATATTGTTAATTATTTAAGATGCTCCTAACATCTGATCTAATTGGTGTGAGTCTTCAAAATTGTTCTTTCACAAAAAAAAATATTTGTATTTTTGTAACACACATCCTCTTTTAACTCTTTCTATAACGTGTATCCTCTTTTAACTCTTTTCGAGATACTCTCGACATTTAACCCTCATCAACACAATGTTATACTCATTAATCATAGCAGTCCATTAATAATCTATTCATATATTATAATCTAAGTATCATATTATTATGAATTATAATACATATATTCAATGATGTTTTTCAAACCTCCAATATTTGGATCCATGTATTCAATAATATTTTCCAAATATTTAATATTTGAATTGTTAAATTTTTCACATTTCAATTTTATTAAGATATTATTAAAAATTAAGTTTTATTTGCTTACATAAAATTGACACAATACTTTAAATAACTTGAACCACTCCAAATAGTGTTTGTCATAATATTTATCTTTGTTATTTTATTATAGAAATAAATTTCATTTTAGAATCTTCTACTTTTAAAATGAGAAATTTTTAATTATAAATATTTTATTTTAAGCAAATAAAAATGCTACATTTCAAATAAAAAAAATTAGAAATGCTAAGCACCATGTTTAAAGTAGAAATAAGAATCTTGAAAGCAATCATTTTACATAAGTTTTGGTTTTGTACTTGATTATTATATATTTGAGGAAAAAATATGATTGATAGTGAATAAAATATGTTAGGGATAAAACCATATTGCATTTATATGTTCACATATTTTGGTTATAATATCACTCCAAGTTTATAAAGGAGATAATGATGGGTTCAATTGGAAACAATCAATCAAGCTCATAAAGTAATTTATTTATGTATGAAAAATTTAGCAAGACATTTATATATGCACTAAATTGTATTTACTTTTTATAAATTTTGTACAATTAAGTTTTATTATGGTTAATTATTATTGTTGTTATTGCTTTTTTCATTTCTTAATTTGCAAAAAAAAAACATATGCCAAATATTTCGATGTATACAAGTACATTTATATCTCTTTATACATTTTTTTTTCTTTTCTGTATTTTGCCCAATTTTCACCTAGTGCCCTTATTACAACCCACCTTTTACACCATAAGTGCAATTGTTAGTTAGTTATGTGCTTTATAACAATTCCATAGAAGTCGAAATTAAAATTTTACAGTATTAGACGGGGAACACCCCAAGGTCGATGGTGCACCCCCCTCGCTCCCTATGCCCCGGGGACTTGGGGGCTCCTGGCGAAACATTTCTCCTTGTCCCTAATTTTGCGAAACTTGAGGAAATGCAGAGGGGAGCTCTCCCTCGTGTTTTTAAGCGCTGTTGGAGGTGTTCAATGGTAATGGTAATATTAAATTATTAAAAAGTGGTATTTTTCTCATCTTTCATTTTTTATCATTTTACTTAAATCTTAGGCATTGCCATTAATTGCTTCAGGGGTCCAACCTCATCAAGGTTCATATGAAAAAAGTAGAATTTTAGATCCCATTCAAAATTCACCAGACTTATCAATTTTCAGAATTTCATGATTGCAATGTTCCACTAGATTCTATCATGTACAAGGTTAAGGGATTGACTCTATCATAAAATGTACCCTTTAGTCGAGCAAAATCACTTAATAAGCATGGGATTTTTTTTAATTCTACCTTATTTTAACGCCTGGTTTAAGAAGTTTCATCAAAATTGTAAGGTGTTGAATAATGTCCTTCGAGGATCAACTTTGAGATTCGAGGTAGAGACAAGGGCTAAGAGCCTAGAGGAGGGGGGAACATGGTGCTATTGAGGAATAAGATCACAATATAGGATTAATAATTCACTTTTGCATAATTGTGTGATGAACTTAAAAGCCTCAAATAATGTGATGCCCTCAGGAATCATGAAGAAATAGGGTCTTGTCACATTTCCCCATTACAACATCTATGCCATGGATTCACACAATATTGAATGTGTTGAATAATTGAAGAATTTGAATTAAGGTTTGCTACTTTTCCAAAAACATCCATGGTTATAGATGTTATGGTTGCTAATGTACCAAAGGCTTGGGGCATATTGTAGTCGTGTGAATGGGTTGCTATGATGGGGTGGATCCATCACAAATGGACATATCTTATGTTTCCTGACCCTCAACAAGTGAGGATTTACATGAAGCTGGTTAAATTGTATTTACATGGGATGAATTGTTATTGTTATTTTTATGACCCCAATGTTTCCCTGTCCTCCAAATTTCCCTAAAATTTGGGGGTAATCTCCACATGTCTCCAGTGAGCATTTCTGCACTCCCACATCCAAAAAACTTGGAAAAACATTGAAAATTTATGACCATACGCAGTATCAATATGAAATCCATGATTGTTAACTTTTAGTTAAAAGAAAGATCTAGCATACCATTGGACATCATTTTAAAAATCAAAATATTTGTAACAATATATTGATATCATTTGGACTCCATGATTGTTGAATGTTTGGTATCAATATGGAATCCATAATTTTTAACTTTTAGTTGAAAGAGAGATCTAACGTTCCATTGGACGTCATTTTAAAAATCAAAGATTTATAACAATATATTGATATCATTTGGATTCCATCACTGTTGAATGCTTGGTTGAATGAATCATGTTTAAAGGAATGAAGGGATCATTTTTATATGCCCTTCAGAGTTACATGATTGTTGTCAATCGAGATATATAAAATAAGTACATTCGATTCAACAAAACATTTTCTCACAAATAACTAGCCCTTCAGAGTTATGAATTATGGTTATCAATCGAGATATACAAAATAAGTACATTGGATTCAACAAAGCATTTTCTCACAAATAACTTGACTCATATATTGGTATCATATGGAATCCATGATTGTTGAATCCACATTTTCTATAAAAAAGAAAATTGACACATTAATATATAACTTGACTCATATATTGATATCATATGGAATCCATGATTGTTGAATCTTTGATTAAAAGAGATGACACTCAAAATGCAACAATCATCTTTCTATTCCCTTCATAGTTATGGATGATTTATAATATTGAATCTTTGGTTAAAGGAGATGACACTCAGAATGCAAAGATCATGTTTATGAGTTATGGATGATTCTTGTCAATCACATATATAAAAGAAGTACATCAGGTGTGCATTAACTATTCGAAGAATTCAACAAGACATTTGCCTACAAACAACTTGAAAGGCAGTCCACATGCAATTGAAAAGCCATTTGAAAGACAATCCACATAAAATCGAATGATATTTAAATGCCATCATGGTAGAGAGTATAGTTCTTTATCAACATACTCGTTATCTATTTATGTGGTCATTATATGCCATTGTGTCCTACCAATGTATAAAATTTATGTTGTCATATATTGCATTGTGTTCTAACAAATTATAAAATCACTGATGGGCAATATTCTGCATATGATGCAACAAGACAATAACCCACTGTGGAGAGACCCCTTTATAAACTGCAGGCCCCGTCACTCACCCCTTTGTCTCTGGATTTATATTTATGTTTAAGTCCGTTCCTCTGAAAACGCCGAAAAGAACGATTTTATCTTAGATCTCTTACCAATTTCCTTCCAAGTTTAGCCATTAATAAACACCATGTCACATAAATTCGACTACCTGTATTTTGATTTTGCAATGCAGGCTAGGTAAATGGAAACAGCTACAAATGTTCTATTATCTTTTTGTAGTTGTACGTACTAAGGATGATGTGTAATAAGAATAATGCTCATTTTGCCAAACTATGAAACAGAAAAGAGAGAAAGGCACACATTTTGTTTTATCAATCACCGGATTCACAGTTTGTTGTTTATCAAGCATGTTGGTGGAGGGTCTAGTCTTTATCTTTGAATTCAGAAATAATTGAAATAATTGTTTAATGATAAAATTGCTCCATGTGTGAAAACCTGATAGTCATTGACAACTCTTGGAGCAACAGGCATCCTAACCTTCACCTATCTATCTACATGGAGGTAAATTAGTGAGATGTTGACTGTACTTCAATCCTACCACCTAAGTATAAGTATAATTCATGAAACATTTATATTACAGATAATATAGGATGTATTCTTATGTTTTGGCTTGGCTATAATTCATGAAACAGTTATATTATAGATAATATAGGGTGTATTCATATGTTTTGGCTTGCTAACAAGATTATTTTCAGGGATATGTTAAACCTTCATTTTCTTTCTGGGACTTATTCAAATGCCTTGTTAGCAATTATGACTAAGAAAATTTACACATTGTTTAAGGTCCTCAAAGTGTTTAGTAATGTTTTTGGATGACATTGAAATCATAATGTGACTATTCCTTTTATGGCTAAAAACATTCATTCATTGTTTAAGGTCTTCAAAGTGTTCAACAATTTTTTGAATGACATTGGAATCATAATGTGACTATTTCCTTTGTGGCAAAAAAAAATCACACATTGTTTAAGGTCCTCAAAGTGTTCAACAATTTTCTGAATGACATTGGAATCATAATGTGACTATTGTTGGTTGTGGAGCCTGATCTTCCAGATCCAGAGATATTATTTAGTTGTGTTTGTACCCCAGGTGTACTGTACAATCATTCCCCCTGCCTTAAAGTTCTGGGGGGTAGCCCCCGAGAAATTTTTTTGGGATGCGTGTTGGCCAACAGTTTTGCGGACCCATGGTATTGGGTTAACCGTAGTATTTTCCCATGGTATTTCCCCTATAAAAGAAAGCATTGTAACATGATTGTGTATGGTATTATTTTTTATTGTAAACAATCTTTGTGATTGTGTGGGAGAGACTGTGAGAGCGTGAAGAGGAAGTGCAGCTGTTTTGCTGCAGGTTGTATCTCTTCATCTTTCTGGACTATAATAGAAGGACTGGAAATTTCTTTATGGACGTAGCCCATCGTTTGGGTGAACCACGTTATATCTGTGTCTCTCTGTAATGTGTTTAATGTGTTTTGCAACTTGTTTAATGATTTAACTGTATATGTGTTATTGCTCTGAGGTCCTGTTTTCTAACAATTGGTATCAGAGCCAAAATGTCTATTTGGCTGGTAAACTCGCAGGAAAGAAGGGTTCCTAGTTCGAGTGGGAGCAATGGCGGAAGAGGGAAAGCTTAGGGTCGAGAAATTTAACGGCAAAAACTATCAGTTATGGAAGATGCAAATAGAGGACTATCTGTACCAGAAGGATATGTACCTGCCGTTGGGTGGAAAAGCAAAACAGCCGACGACTATGAAGGATGAAGAATGGGAGGTTCTTGACAGAAAGGCACTGGGAACAATAAGGTTGTGCCTGGTTTCGTCGGTGGATTTCAATATTTCGAAATAAAAAACAACAGAGGGCGTGATGAGTGCATTGGGAAAGCTCTACGAAAAACCCTTGGCTTCCAACAAGGTATTTTTAATGAAGCGTTTATTTAATATGAAGATATCGAAAGGTGGATCTGTTGTCGATCATTTAAATGAGTTTAATACACTTACCAGTTAGTTAAGTTCTGTAAAAGTGAACTTTGATAATGAGGTTAGGGCTCTTCTAATCTTGTGTTCATTGCCAGAAAGATGAAATAGCTTGGTCATAGTTGTAAGTAACTATGTCCCTAGTTCAAACACTCTCAAGTTTGATGATGCTGTTGGTGTTATTCTTAGCGAGGAAATGTGAAGAAAAAGAACAGGCGAGACATCAGGTAATGCGTTGACCATGGAGAGCATAGGGAGACAAAAGGAGAGAGGAAAGATCCTAGGAAACCATGACAAGTCTGGAAATGGCAGATCCAAGTCCAGATTTGAAAAAATAGAGTACTGGAATTGTGGTAAAAAAGGACATCTGAAGAAAGCTACAGAGCTCTAAAGAAGAAAGGAGACAAACAGCAAGAGACTACTCAGGAATCGAATGTAGCAGGTGATGTGTTACAAGATGCTTTGATTCTTGCATTAGATAATACTAGTGATTACTGGGTAGTAGATTCAGGGGCTTCATGTCAACTACACCCCATAGGAAATTCTTTCATGATTATGTTCAAGGTGATTTTGGGCATGTGCTATTGGGGGATGATGAACCATGTAAAATTGTTAGAAAGGGTAAGGTACGGATTAAGTTAAATAATGGAAATGACTGGTTGCTAAAAGATGTAAGGCACATTCCTGCTATGAAAATAAATCTGATCTCAACAAGGCAGTTGGGAGATGGCAGTTGTTTGTCTACGTTTGGAGAAACGTGGTGGAAGGCCACTAAAAGATCAATGGTAATAGAAAAAAAGAGATAGGATAGGTACGTTATATTTATGTCCACATAATACTGATTATTCTATCTCTGTAGCTTCCACAGAAAAAGGTGCACGATGTTGTAACATCATAGGCTTGGCCACATGAGTGAGAAGGGGATGCAGATTCTCCACTCAAGGAAACTTCAGATCTAAAGTAAGTAAGTTTGGAATTCTGTGAGAACTGTGTTTATGGAAAATAGAAAAGAGTTAGTTTTCTGAGGGTTGGAAAACAAAAGAAGTGTGAAAAGTTAGGGCTTGTCCATACATATGTATGGGGACCAGCTTAGGTACAATCTCTTGGTGGCTCTCGTTATTATGTTACTTTTATTGATGATGCAACTAGAAAAACTTGGGTTTATTGCATTAGATAGAAATCTGATGTGTTTGATACTTTTAAGAAGTGGAAATCTTTGGCTGAGAATGAGATAGGAAAAAGGTTGAAATGTCTCAGATCTGATAATGGAGGTGAGTATTGCAGCAAGGAGTTTGACAGTTACTGTTCACACAATGGGATTCGCAGAGAGAAGACAGTCCCTAGAACACCACAAGAAAATGACGTTTCAGAAAGGATGAACATAATGATCATGGAGCGTGCAAGGTGTATGAGATTGCATGCAGGGTTGCCCTTACAATTTTAGGTTGATGCTGTAAACATTGTTGTTAATTAAAAAAACAGAGGGCCTTCAAGCGCTTTAGATGGTGGCATTCCAAAAGAGGCATGGACAGGTAAACAGGTAAAATACTCATTTCTGAGAACTTTTGGTTGTGAAGCATTTGTCCATATTGATAAAGATGATAGAACAAATCTTGGAACTAAATCCAAGAAATGTACCTTTATTGGATATGGGGTTGATGATTTTGGTTATCGTTTATGGGATTATGAAAAACGAAAAATCATTAGGAGTAGAGATGTAGTATTCAATGAAAAGGTCATGTACAAAGATCAGTTGCAGGGAAAGAAAGTGGAAAAGGAAAACATAGAGTACACAGTGCTTGATGAAATCAAAGAAAATGAAGTTCCAAAGGCACCAAAAAATCAAGAGCAACAGCAGGTACCTGAAACTCCTATAACTATAAGAAAGTCTACCAAGTTAAGTAGACCCCCTGAACGATTATCTCCTTCACTGTATTATTTATTGATGACTGATTCTGGTGAACCATAATGTTATGAAGAAGCAATGCAGGTAGAAACTAGAAAGAAGTGGGAGGAAGGCATGGATGAGAAGATGGACTCATTGGTAAGAAACCAGACTTGGGATCTGGTTAAGTTGCTTGCAGAAAAAAGGGCATTGCAGAATAAATGGGTTTACAGGTTGAAGGAAGAAGATGGAGGCAAGAAGCGGTACAAGGCTATACTTGTTGTAAAGGGTTTGAACAAAAGAAAGGTATAGACTTTGATGAAATATTTTCTCCTGTTGTTAAAATGACTTCGATTAGAACTATTTTAAGTGTAGTGGTGGTAGAAGATTTGTATCTTGAACAGTTAGATGTAAAAACAACCTTTATCCATGGGGATTTGGAGGAAGAGATTTATATGTAGCAGCCATAGGGGTATGAGGTCAAAGGTAAGGAGAATTTGGTTTGCAGGTTGAAGAAGAGATTATATGGCCTGAAACAAGCTCCAAGGTAGTGGTATTTAAAATTTGATAAGTTTATGACAGAACAAGGTTATGATAGATGTCATTCTGACCACTATGTTTATTTCAAGAGGCTAGATAACGGAAGATATATTATCTTGTTATTGTATGTGGATGACATGCTTCTTGCAGGGTATAAAATGCAGGATATAAATGTGCTCAAAATAAAATTAGCTAATTCATTTGCGATGAAGGATTTGGGTGCTGCAAAGCAAATCCTTGGTATGAGAATAACAAGAGACATGAAAAATAGCAAATTTACGTTGTCTCAAGGTGAGTACATAGAAAAGGTGTTGCAGAAGTTTAGAATGCAGAATGCAAAACCAGTTAGTACACCTTTAGCCAGCCATTTCAAACTAAGTAAGGAGATGTGTCCAGAGACACATGAAGAAATAGATTACATGTCCAGGATTCCGTATTCATCAGCGGTTGGAAGCTTGATGTATGTCATTATGCACAAGACCAGATATTGCACATGTAGTGGGAGTTGTGAGTAGGTATATGAATAATCTAGGTAAAGAGAATTGGAAAGTAGTACAGTGGATTCTCAGGTATTTGAGAGGTACCACTTCACATGCATTATGTTTTGGAGGTTCAAACACTGTTCTACAGGGATATGTTGATGTAGATATGGCTGGTGATAAAGACAACAAGAGGAGCACCACAGGGTATGTGTTTATTGTGGGTGGAACAACAGTAAGTTGGATTTCAAAACTGCAACAGGTTGTTGCACTTTCAACAACAGAAGCAGAGTATGTTGCTGCTACAGAGGCTAGTAAGGAGATGATTTGGTTGCATAGGTTCATGGAAGAATTGGGTAAGAAGCAGGAGAATAGTAGGCTGTACAGTGATAGCCATAGTGCCATTCATCTTGCAAATAACTTAGCCTTTCATTCGAATACTAAACATATACAGCTCAAGTACCACTTCATAAGATATGTTCTAGATGAAGAACTGTTAAAACTGGAAAAGATACATACTAGCCAGAATCCTGCAGACATGTTGACAAAGGGAGTAACCAAAGAGAAACTGAGTTCCTACTCGGTTTCTGTTGGCCTTCAAGCATGAAGGTGAAAATAAGAAATTTGCCAAGTCCAAGGTCTAGAGCATAGTCTAGCAAGTGCAGCAGCGGTGGAGTTTCTCTGATCAGTCTCCAAGTGGGAGATTGTTGATTGTGGAGCCTGATCTTCCATATCCAGAGATATTATTCAGTTGTGTTTGTACCCCATCTGTACTGTACACTCATTCCCCCTTCCTTGGGGTTTGGGGAAGCGCCCCTAAAAACGGGGTTCGGGGGCAACACCCTCGAGATATTGAGGTTTGGGGGCAGTGCCCCTGAGAAATAGGGGTTCGGGGGCAGAGCCCTTGAGAAATTGTTTTGGGATGCATGTTGGCCAACAGTTTTGCGGACCCATGGTATTGGGTTAACCGTAGTATTTTCCCATGGTATTTCCCCTATAAAAGAAAGCATTGTAACACGACTGTGTATGGTATTATTTTGTATTGTAAAAAATATCTGTGATTGTGTGGGAGAGACTGTGAGAGTGTGAAGAGGAAGTGCAGCGGTTTTGCGGCAGGATGTATCCCTTCATCTTTCTGGACTATAATAAAAGGACTGGAAATTTCTTTGTGGACGTAGCCCATCGTTTGGGTGAACCATGTTATATTTGTGTCTCTCTGTAACGTGTTTAATGTGTTTTGCATCTTGTTTAATGATTTAACTATATATGTGTTATTGCTCTACAGTATTGTTTTCTAACAACTATTTCTTATAGACTCTGATAAGAGTCACTAAAATGATGTCTTAAGCAACTGACACGTTACCCAATAAGTGTTCAGCAATTTTCTAGATAACATTGGAATCATAATGTGACTATTTCCTCTAGACTCTGATAAAAATCACTAAAAGTGATGTCATTGCTTTAGACACGTTACCCAATATCTTATTTGTATTACCAGGATAAGATGTTTAACTGTTTACCCAATATATTATTTGTATCACCGGGATAAGATGTTTAAAGGAACAAGCATTACGTTACCCAATATCTTAATATTTGTATCACCAGGATAAGATGTTCAAATGAACAAGCATTACAGAGTCGCTTCTTTTAATGAGCAATCACATAGTTTCTATTTTAGAGACCATGCAAGAAGAAGATAATTATTTATTGTACCCATAAAAGTTTCCATTTCAAAGTAAGTTCTGGTCATACATAGTCTCTATTTCAGAGACCGTGCAAGAAAAAGATAATCATTGTGCCAAAGAAAAAGAAGATGATAATCATTATGCCAAGAACAATTTTCATTTCAAAGTAAATTCTTTTGTCACGATAGTTCTTAAGGTTGTAGCTCAGCGAAAAAGCAAAAAAACAGTTCTCATTTCAAAGTAAATTCTTTTATCATGATAGTTCTTAAAATTGTAGCTCGTTGAAAAAATAAAAAAAACATAAAAGATTTTTAAACATAGCTGGTTGAAATTTTATTTTATTTATCATCTTCCAAACATCCGTTGTATCTAAACAATCACAATTGAAGATTAGATTTTCCCATTTCTAACTATACTGCATGTAATTTAAAAACAAGAAAAAGAAAAAGATAGTATGTAACTTAAAAACATGAAAAGGATATTAGTAAAGGAAAACATCCAAGATACTATAAGCCATTAAAACATTATCCATTGTCTTGTCTACAAGAGACCATTATACATTGTCTCGTCTATGACCGTTTCCCATACTGATTATCAAAACTGATTATCAACACTAAATATAGCCTCTTGGTATTCTGGGCCAACATTTACTTTAGCTTCCAAAACTTTGAGCACTTTCCTGAACATGAGCATGAATACCCATTAGTCTACTATACTCTGCTATACCAAAACCCGGTTGTGAGCATGAATATCCAATAGTCTACTATACTCTGTTGTACCAAAACCCGGTTGTAACGACAATCAGTCACCCAATGATGTCACTAAGCTTCCTAAATCTTTGACAATTTCCTGCAAAATAAAAATGCACACTTATAACTTCGACTGATTGGACATTAAAGTTGTTTGTTCATTAATAACTTGAAGCTGATCTAGAATTCAGAAAAGTAGATTTTCAACAAGATAAAAAATAGCTTGGCCTTGGAATTTAAAAAGTTGAATTTCAGAAAAGTTAGGTCAAATAAGAGTCCAAAATGAACTGCTAATGTAGGTAATACTACACATTTTATCAAAAAAATATTGATTTAATTTTGAACTATGTTGAATTTACATAACACATGACCCTAAGGGTATTCATACCATGGAACAAAGATCGTTTACTTGTAACCTAGGCAATATATACCAACTTGTCAACTTCGTCTCCCATGCTACACAATACTGTTAGTAATGTCGGTATTTACATGTTACATTCTTGACTATATCATGCAGTTACCTAGAAGCGTCTATCATCCCACAACAGAAATGGTATTTAGTTGTAACATTGCGTATTTCACACATTTAGCTTCTGGGATTTTCTTTAGTTGCATATTCTCAGGAAACATACCCTGGAGCCCAGAGCTAATAAAGTTATATTGTGTTCTAAAGGTGTACCAGAAGATAATGTTACTAGTGATCAATGGTTATCGTTGGGACAACAAAGTCTTTGATATGCAAGTATTCAGTATTGATTAAATGTAGATGAAAGCAAAATAAAAGATATAGGAAGGAAATTGTACTAGTCCTTGGATAAATTTACTCCCAACTATCATCTCATGTGTAGACCTTGTTGCTACATGATGATATGTAATCACACTTGTGAATTTGAACTTTGTGAAAAGGAATAATGAAATAAATTGATATATAGGGTGCTGCTAGCAACATGGAGATATATTGGACAACACTAGCAAAAGCGTGGACTAGTGACCTCTGTTAAATCAGTTTGCATCACTCTAGCTTTTATGAATTGAAATGCACTAGAGACCATCCTCCTTCTTGGGCAATTATTAAGTGTAACAATATTACAGGATATGATTACCAGTGTATCATATTTCCAAACTTCCTGCAGTCATATCTTATTAGGGGACCCACAACAACATTAAAAAACAAACAAAAAATATATAATATTTGAGTGCAAGTACGAAACCACACAGACTAACAAGTTTTTTTTAAAGACACACCAAGGATACAATGCATTCACCTAAGATGATTGGAGAGGCTACAGATCTTACAGAGCATATAGAATGTGGAGCCTACAAATTATGTTTTGTTCAAAGATAAAGAGGATTAAAAGGATACTTCAATTTCACCCCTTTAAAATGTATTAACCATCATTGAATATTTGTGACAAAAAAATGCTAACATACTTTGATGCCTCCTTTTGAAGTGATACATTTTGTGTGTACATTATGTCAAAACTCAATATCAACATATATAATCACTTACCTGCATAAAAACATTTAGGAACATTTTGGGTGTGTGCATTTATCAATAAACTTGATATCAAAAAATATTAATGCTAATTTACATCGATGCATACTTCTCAATTGCTTATCAATTAAATCTAAGTTTCATAGAGAACAACAAGCATACATGACCATGACTAAATGGAAAATCTAGCTCAATTGATTGAAAATATAATCATAATTATGAACTCCACAAAATAGATAGACACGCCTTGAATATCTTATTGTATATTGTACCATCTCTCAACAAATTCTAAAAAATAGCAATGAAAGATAGTGACTATAAATGCTGAGGGATACAAGATGAGGAAAATCAGAATACCAACAGTTCTCCACACTGATCGAATCTTACTAGAGTAGTCCACTTTCTCAAGTTGTTACCGGGGCAAATATGACACAATATTGGATGGGATATTAATCACCATAAAAGATATAAAGACTGAAACCGTATTTATGAGAATCGAGGAAATCGGTTTAGCAAAATAAGGCATGCAATAGAATGGAGATGCTTTCAATAATAACTTCTATTAAAAGCAAACATTTTTTGGTTGGTAAGTAAGTAGCATCCCATTGTACATACACAGAAAAGTTCATGCGGTGAGAGAAACTAGTGCTATTTTCCAGCCCACAACTAGATGAAATGTCAACTGCATGAACCCAGGAAGGACCCTGAATTATTATTATAAAAAAGCAAATATGGGGTAACATTTCAAACAGAAAAAATAAATGGATTCAGCAGTTTCTATTTCTTTCACAAATGAACGAAGAATGCAATATGAGCGGCATAATTCTGGTAAAGTTAATTAGTGTAAAAATAGAAGTAAACTATTACAAATTTGCAGTAGCAAACAGACGTAAAAAATAACTATGAGAAAAAATACCTGTGTATCCATATTTTCATACCATTTGCAAACCTTTAAAAATAGTCTGCATGCACAAGACAAATCAATTCCGTATATAAATCGAACAAGGACAAAAGAACACACGTGACATAATTAGGTGAATGCAAGTATGACACGACATAAAAAAACAATTCCTATTTCTTGGGGGGTAAGACATGGCCAACAATTTCACAAAAGGAAAACACCGCATCTCTGTATTTACTTGCAGCAATGACTGTAAGAGACCACAGAGATGACACAAATCATAGAATGCATTGCAAGGAAAATGGAATATGCTTAGTTGCACAGATAAAAACGCTTATATAAGTATTACAATACCCAATAAGTTAATAACAAACACATATTACAAAGGAGAAAATGACAAATCCAACCAAAACAACTGAAAATAGGATAATCGTTATGAACTCCTGAACAAAAGGTGCTTCGTAAGTACCTGACTGTATACTTATCATCTCCTAACAAATTGTAATTTTTTTTTTAATAAATAAATAAAACAACGGAAGAAGAGAATTACAATATGCCAATGTATATTAGAATTCCACATTAAAAATCCCAAAAATGATATATACTGATAATGAACATCAATGGTTATATTTACAGTAAATCTCTAGTCATTACATTATCATTGATAAGAGGTAATGTTATCCAAAACCAAGCTGACTAAACTTGAGTTTACCGCTCAGTTAATATTAAAAATTAAATATTTTCACGCCGACCTCTTTTTCTTTTTTCCACTAGTAGGGTGAAACTTGTCTAAGTCCCAACTAGACAAGTTTATAAATTTTGGTCGGACTTTCGACTCGACTAATTTAATTCGACTTACTTTTCAGTTCTACCGACCCGGTTTTACCTCGACCACTTATCACCTCCAAGTCAGCTGACCTCCTCAACCTCTAAGTCAGCTGACCTCTTCGACCTCTAAGTCGGTTGACCTCTTTGACCTCTTCAACCTCTTAAGTTGGCTTACCCAACCGACCTTGTCGGTTCACTTGGTTTGGTTGAAATCTACAGAGTATGTTTCTTAGTCTAAAAGACTTAAGAAATTACAAATGATTTTCACCTATGAGTAAGATGAAGTAAAAATGGACACATTAACAAATCCAAATAACTTTTAAAAACATATACCCAAATATGTAGGAAGACTTGAGTCGAAATATGTGTCGTAAAACCTAGAACTTTCATGGGATGAGATATTTAAGGATTCGTGACCTTTCACTCAAATGGTAATTGTAAAAGACATTTACACAAGTAAATGTGGAAATATTGTGCAGCTAAATAAACATGCATTCAACCATAAACTATTTCATATATATATAACTTATGTGGAAATAACAAAGGTATTACAAACTTGTCAATCCAAACTTGTTGGCTCACCGACTGATCGATTTACAGAGCTTCGGCTCTTCGACTGAATCACATACGCAAAAGCTTGAGCTTCAACTTCTCTTTCTCATTTCTCACCCAGAGTTCTCTCTATTGTCTAATGTGTCTAACTTGGTTTAAAATTTTATTCTTCTATTTATAGGCAACCTGAAATTGCTTCTACATGAATCGATTGACTCACCTTTAAAGACTGTAATAACTATCCACCTAACAACTTAGCTTCAGAAATTAATTCGACTAGATTACATTGTCGAATCGTGGACTCTTCCCTCTTGTCAGAATGACCGACAAGATCTTGACTGATACAGACTCTGACATAGTCGGTCGGCTGAGAGTCAGGTACGGATTTGTGAGTGGTTACTTTTTCCAACACTCCCCCTTAATTATGAGCATATGGGGATTTTTTTTTAAACAAAATTTACAAAATGTTTCATAGCTTATACATGCTCTATTAGTGATAGAGTTCACTGTGGAGAACTTGTCATTCCAAGATAACTACACAGATATTGGAATGTGTCCTTTGTCAATGGTTTTGTAAAGATGTCTGCAATTTGATCTTCAGACTTGCAAAATTCTAAACAAATTTCCTTGTTGTTCACCAACTCTCTTATGAAATGAAACCTTGTGTCGATGTGCTTGGTTCTCTTGTGAAACACATGATTATTTGATAATTATATGGTTTAATTGTTGTCGCAGAAGATGGTTGTCAGTTCTTGATGGTTTTGTGACAAGTCTTTTAACACTCTCCCCATCTAGACAGCTTGACATGCAGCGCTTGTTGCTGCAACATACTATGCTTTAGTTAAAGACAGAGTTACTATGGGTTGTTTTTTTGAAGCCCATGAAACAACACCTGTACCAAAATGAAATGTGTAACTAGATGTGCTCTTCCTTTCATCTATGATGCCTCCATTTTCATTGTCAGTGTAGCCAATCAGTTTAAAATTTTCTGAGGTTGAATACATAATACCAAGGTCTTTTGTGCCACTTACATACCTTAGAATTCTTTTACCTTCTTTCCAATGAGAGTCTTTTGGTGACTCCATGAACCTTGAGATCAAAATTACTCCATACATAATGTCTGCTCTTGTTGCTGTCAAATACATAAGACTTCCAACAAGCCTTTTAAACAACGTAGGATCTATTGTTAATCCTCCATCATCCTTGCTCAATTTTAAACCTGTTATCAATGGTGTTGGGGATATCTTGCAATTAGACATGTTAAACATTTTTAAAACTTCACTTGCATACTTTTTTTGTGATATAAAAATACCACTTTCAGACTGCTGAACTTCAATGCCCAGAAAAAACTTCATAAGCCCCAGATCAGTCATTTCAATGTCACTTTTCATGACTACTTTAAAATCTACTATGCCAAAATCACTAGTAAATATTAAATCATCTACATACAAGCAGACAATTAACATCTTACCTTGCTCATCAAATTTGGTGTACAATATCGGTTCACTTTCACTTCTGTGAAATCCATTTTCAGTGAGATAGGAATCAATCCGACTATATGAAGCTCTAGGAGCTTGCTTCAAACCATAGAGTTCCTTTTTCAGCCTGTAAACTTTATGCTCTTGACCTAGAACTTCATACCCTTGTGTCTGTTCCACATATACTTCCTCATCTAGATAGCCATTTAAGAATGGCGACTAGACATCCATTTCATAAATAGGCCATTTGTTTTGTGCAGCAATGGCCAGGACTGTTCTGACTATATCCATGCATGCAACAGGTGTAAACATTTCATTGAAGTCTATGCTGGGTTGTTGTGTGAACCCTCTTGCTACCATTCTTTATTTGTGATTTTGCACATTCCCATTAGCATCTTTCTTTGTCTTGTAAATCCATTTGACGCTGATTACATCTTTGTCTTTTGGTACATCAACCAGGTCCCATGTCTAGTTCTTCTCAATGCATTCTATTTCTTCATCCATGGCTTATGCCCACACTTCTTCTTCAACAACTTCTTCAAATGTTAATGGATCATATATAGGAGAAAATAATGCAAAGAGAGAGAATGAATTTGGTGTACCAACTTCATATATTTCTCGCAGACTTCTTGTCTTCACTGGTTCTTTCGATGTCGATCTCGACGAAATGCTTGATGGAGTCTGCTTTCCCCTTGGTGTGCTTGTCGGTGTAGCTTGAGCTGCTACTTGTGTCGATGGTCCTTGTGTTGAACCATGTTGTGGTGTCATGGGAGTTGACGGTGCTACGACCAGTTGACTTACATGTGGTATTTGATCCACTTCCTCTTCCCTATCATCATTGTCAACATTCGACACAATCTTGACATTTGTGTCGACAGTTCCATCCCATGATTCATTCTCGACAAATTGAACATCTCGACTGATTATCACTTTCCTTGCGACGGAATCATACAACTTGTATGCTTTTGTGTCTTCTGAATGGCTGACAAAAATACATTTATTTCCCTTCTTGTCTAACTTCCTTCTCAGCTCATCGGGAACATGAGCATAAGAAACACAACCAAAAACTTTTAAATGAGAAACACTATGATTCATACCTATCCATGCTTCTTGGGAACTTTGTTCTTCACACTCTTTGTCAGATACCGATTCATAATGTAAACAGCAGTTGCGACTGCTTCACCCCAATATTCATTTGGAAAATGCATGGCTACCAACATGCTGCGTACCATCTCCATGATGGTTCAGTTCTTTCTTTCGGAAATACCATTTTGCTGAGGTGTATACCGTGCAGTGAATTGTTTCTGTATGCCACGGGTCTTGCAAAAATTTAGAAATTCATTTGAAACATATTCACCTCCTCTGTCGGTCCTTAATATCTTGATGTGGTGTCCACTCTGGTTCTCCATGAGTGCCTTGAACTGCTAAAATAAATAAATGCATCAGATTTATGTTTCAAAAAATAGACCCATGTTTTTCTTGAGTAGTCATAAATAAAAGTTAGGACATACTTGCATCCACCAATGGATGATGTCTACATTGGACCACAAATATTAGAGTGCACAATTTCAAATGGTGTGTGTGCTCTATAAGACTTTTCGACTGGAAAAGTCTCTCTATGCTGCTTGCCAAAAATGTAGCCTTCACACACCCTTTCTGGTCTATTGATCAATGGAAATCCTTTCACCATATTCTTTGTGTGCAATAGCTTCAGCCCTCCAAAATTAAGATGTCCAAATCTAAAATGCCACAACCAAGATTCATCCTGGACTTCTGTTTGAAATGCAGCTTGCAAATTAACGCTGCCATTTTCTTTCTTGTTGAGGAGCTCGACTGTTTCTTTTCTCTCTGCCTTGAATGCAGCTCCTGTGTTTGTCTTCCCTTTCATGTCAGGAACTATCCTCAATGGAAACAAGCGGTTGCTTGTCATTGGCACTTTTGCTAATAGTTGGTCGCTTGGACGTTTGTCTTTGATCACACAGTGATCATCTTCCATGTAGACTCTGTAGCCTTTTTGAATCAGTTGTCCAATGCTTAAGAAGTTATGTTTCAGGCCTTCGACATAAAAGACATCAGGGATATACTTACTCTCCCCCTGTTTGGTTAGAATATCAACAATGCCTTTTCCTAAGACAGTAACTTGGACATTGTTTCCAAGTGTAACATCAGTTTGAACTGAATTGTCTAGATTGGAAAACAAGTTTAAATTACCAATCATGTGGTTGCTGCATCCTGAATCTAAGTACCATATGTCATGTGGAATTTCTTGAAAAATATTGCATTCAAGTGGAGATTTCGATGCCATTAACATTGCACTTGTCGAAGTGTCAGTGCTGGTTGACTGATTTGGGCTTTGCCTTCCTTGGTCATATTGCTTCTTCCTACATTCATATGCGTAATGACCAAATTTCTTACAGTAATGACATTAGATTTTTTATTTATCAAACCTCTAGCCACTTGGCTGACTTGGGTTCTGATTATCTCCTCTACCATTGACATTTGTAGGACTTCTACCTCGTCCTCCTCTGGAAGAACTTCTTCCTCTGCCTTTGAAGTTGTTTCTCCCCCTACCTCTACCACGACTTATGGATGACTGTGCTACGAATGCACCTTCCAATGATGTTTGTGTTCTGCTGAGTCCGTGTTCATGATTGATGAGTGAAGCTTCCAGCTCATCAATGTTAAATGTGGACATGTCTGTGTGTTCTTTTAGGGTCACAACCAAGTTTTCAAATCTTGGGGGACAACTTCTGATAATTTTTTCAACAACCCTCCGGTCTTCTATGTCTTCTCCATGAGATTTCAGTTGGTTTATCAACCCAACAACTCTGGTGTAGAATGAGTCTACAGTCTCTGAATATTTCATGGACATAGATTCAAAATCTCTTCTCAGAATCTGCAACTTGGATGTCCTTACCTTATCCAAACCTTGATTGGTGGTTTCCAATGTATCCCATGCTTGCTTAGCATTAGTTTTTGTTGCTACTCTTGGGTGTATGATTTCATGCATAGCTTGATGTATGTAGAACAGAGCCTTTCCATCTTTCTTCCTCTGCTCCCTCAAGGCATCTTTCTCAGCCTGTGTGATATTGTTATATGCTGTCATGTCTACTGGTTCTGCATAACCATGCTGGATTATCTCCCATAAATCTTGACCTCTAAATAAAGCCTTCATAGTTAGATACCAATATTCAAAATTCTTTCCTGTAAATATTGGAGTTTGCAATGAACGAGAAGTGGAGCCATTTTTAACTTTTAATTAACTTTCCTTAGAAAATTAATTTTCCACTTTTTTAAGACAAGATTTATTTCCTAAACCTTGCTCTGATACCATTTAGCCAAAACCAAGCTGACTAAACTTTAGTTTGCCACTCAGTTAATATTAAAAATTAAATATTTTCACGCCGACCTCTTTTTCTTTTTTCCACTAGTCGGGTGAAACTTGTCTAAGTCCCGACTAGACAAGTTTATAAACTTTGGTCAGACTTTCGACTTGACTAATTTACTTCGACTTACTTGTCGGTTCTACCAACTGGTTTTTACCTCGACCACTTGTCACCTCCAAGTCGGCTGACCTCTTTGACCTCTTCGACCTCTAATTTGGTTGACCTCTTCGACCTCTAAGTCGATTGACCTCTTCGACCTCTAAGTCAGTTGACCTCTTTGACCTCTTAAGTTAGCTTACCCAACCGACCTTGTCGGTTCACTTGGTTTGGTCGAAATCTACAGAGTAGGTTTCTTAGTCTAAAAGACTTAATAAATTACAAATGCTTTTCACCTATGAGTAAGATGAAGTAAAAATGCACACATTAACTTATAAAAACATATACCCAAATATGTAGGAAGACTTGAGTCGACCAATGTGTTGTAAAACCTGGAACTTTCACGGGATGAGATATTTAAGGATTCTTGATCTTTCACACAAATGGTAATTGTAAAAGATATTTACACAAGTAAATCTGGAAATATTTTGCGGCTAAATAAACATGCATTCAACCATAAAATATTTCATATATATATATATATATATATATATATATATATATATATAACTTGTGCAGAAATAACAAAGGTATTACAAACTTGTCGATCCAAACTTGTCAGCTCACTGACTGATCAATTTATAGAGATTTGGCTCTTCGACTGAAACACATAAACAAAAGCTTGAGCTTCAACTTCTCTTTCTCCTTTCTCACCCAGAGTTCTCTCTACTTTCTAATGTGTCTAATTTGATTTACAATTTTCTTCTTCTATTTATAGGAAACCTGAAAACTGCTTCTACATGAATCGACTGACTCACCATTAAAGACTGTAATAACTATCTACCTAACAACTTAGCTTCAGAAACTAATTCGACTAGATTACATTTCCAAATAGTGAACTCTTCCCTCTTGTCAGACTGACCGACAAGATCTTGACAGATACGGACTCTGACAGATTCGGTTGAGAGTCAGGTATGAATGTACGAGTGATTACTTTTTCCAACAGGTAATATAAAAGTTGAGTGCTTAAAAATCAATACTGTATATGTAAAAGTCAACAGCATTCATGAGAATCAACCAAAAATGATCAAGAAAAATAAGACTGTGCAGTTGAATAGAGTTATCTCTTTCTGTGAGATTCTAAACTGTGCAACAAATATCTGATAAAAATGGAGAAAAAGCATGATATCACATCTTAAGGCTGTCACAAATCTCATGGCCGCAAAAGATAGTATGGGATAACTCCCTAAACAAAATTCAATGAGAATCTCTTTCAAGAAACTCATAGCATGTTGTTATCACCTGTGCATACCTCAGGGCATGTATCATCTGAATCTAAGAAAAAACTACAAAACAAATTTACCAGTTGTGCTCATTCAAAATAGATTTCATTGTGTCCAGCTTCTACACAACTGGGATAATAAGCAAAACTATGTCTGCTTCATCTATGCAAAGTGCAGAGTTTGTTTCACTAATTTAATAAGAGTGTGGAGTCAATGACAGCCGAAATGGAAATATTAGTTGCTTTACCATACCACAACATTTCAAAGGATAAAATTGAACTCACAAAGACCTCTGCAGATTACTAAAAGAAACTAGATTCTAGAATGGCAAAAAATTATACTGAAGGTTATAACTCTGACCTTAAAATTGAGAGAAACCATCATCAGATTAAATCTACAACATTAGGCTTCAGACTAGTCGTTATATTCTCAAAGCTTTGTGCTAGCTACACTTCATCAATACGATGTTGAAAAGAGCCATTACCAAGTCCTGCCATTTTCTCCAAAATAGCCACTGTAGGATCTGTTCCAAACATGATTGTATGGAATATCATCCCTGGTTCTATTGTCTTCAGTCTATTCACAAACTGAAGAGGATCTCCCCCATCATTATTTCCATCGTCACTCAAAAATATAACCGTTGGCTTCTTCTTGACCACGTCAGGATTACTGGATCCCAGATAAATTATCTCTTCTGCCATTTTCAGAACAGAAGAGTAATTGGTTCCACCTGCTGCAACATATCGAAGAAGCATGTCCACTATATCTTCCTTCATCTCTTTCATTTCTAGAGCAAGTACTGTTGTATTGTCAAACAAAACCACTGATAAAAAATCATTACTAGTAGTTCTACGCCGAGTAGTAATGAATCGAACAATAGCCTCATACACACATCCTAGCCTACAATTGTGTCGAGATATAAATTTGGCCATGGTTGGTTTTATATCATGACTAGACATTGAACCAGACTTGTCAATAAAAATAACCACATGATGCGATATGTTCTTGGAATGGTCACACACAAAAACATGACCATTTGCAGTTATGTGACCTGTAGAGGATTCCATTGAGGTAGTACTTTTCAGTGGAGCTTGCCATAATTTCTCTGTGCAGTAAGACCTTGAGGAACTAGCACCAAGTTCATTATGCTCTTCTCACCTGCAAAGATGGTTACACAGAGCAAACTCCTTATGATCTTCTTCAGTACAGGGATCTTGAAACCGCATTTGCTTCCAGTAAGTCTCATGGGTAAGCTCATCTTTAGACATATAATCATTGGGGCCATATTTTATTGTCTCATGCCGAGAGCCATCATAGATACAACTTGTGCAATTATCATTCATAGGACAGTAAATCAAATGAATGTGTCCTCGACCTTGTGCTTTACAATGCATGTTACAATCTCTGCAACCCCAGATTCCCCCCAAATATATTTCCTACCGTGGATATCAAATTCTTCCTGGTCTTATGAAAAATTGATAGTCCTCATGTTCCCATGAGCCATATCATGGGAACCAGAATGATTAATGGGTCATTGACAAAAATACCCACAAGCTTGACATCTAACCTTACAATAATATACAACGTCTGGATTTAGTGTGTGAAGATGCACACCATCATGGGATATTTTAAACAGTGGAATAGCAATGCAACAATCCTTTTGCAGACCATTTTGTTCAGAGGCATGTTCATACTCAAAGGAACCTCTTCTCCCCTGAAATGAACGTGTTTGTCACACAAGTTCAGTGAATATTTCATGTAACACCCTGGTTTTGACCCTGTTGAATTAAGGTATATGATGTGAATATGATATCGAATCATGACAAGGACCTCAAGGCCAAGGCCCTGTAGTTGATTAATGTTTGGTATATAGGCGATCATGGTTGATGCCTATGGTTTCTGTGCTAGGTCAAGCACATTTGTAAACATCATGTAAATATGCAAATTAATGAAAACCCATAGCCAGCTATGTCAATGCAATGAATAATGAGATGGGGGGCATGATATTCCTAAGGATAAGGGGGTGGGAATGTTAACCTTGAGTCAGTTTGGGGAAAAGCCATGTGTCATGGGGAGAACCCATGGGGAGGGTCTTTCTTGTCTTCTCTTCTCAACCATTTATTCTGCCAGAAGATGGTTGAGGTATTTATTGCTTGGAAGAGGAAGAGTATGGGCAATTTCGGATTGGGAAGAGCACCCAGTTCTGGAACGTCGTGTTTTGCTTGCACGAATAAGAAAACACGAGAACCATATGCCAGTGTTGACCCGCGCATTCACGTTTTGGGATGGACTCTCACGTTTTGAGAGTTGCGGGACGTTTTTCATTCAATTCATTCAATCGTTCACGATCATCTTCATTCTCCCTGGACAAGAAAGTCTGGGAGCAGTTGATCTCTTCCTGTGTGTATCCTCCACGTTATGCGAGTGTTTTAAGTGAAATTGTGGTAGCAGCAGAGCCCTACCTGTGTACATCCTCCACGTTTTGTGAGTGTCTTCCTTTGGAAAGATTGGGATTGCTGCGTTGTAGTGTTGCCTGAAATTACAATGTATGAGACCCTGTTACTCGTGCTCCAGAGTAAACCTGTGGTGTAGAGTCTCCTTCTGGTTGTTGTGTTGTACACTCTGGTTTGGGTCTGAACTTTGCATAATATTTAGGAATGGGAGAGATGTAGAACAGGATTGATAAACCTAGTGTGAAACCTCACGATAAGATAAGAGTGGTTGGTAAACCTGCTATGCACATCCTGAAGAGCACTGGAAGGGAAGGTGTAGCCTGAGGGACTGTGGAGCAGAGAAGGGGACACTTCCTTATGTTGGGTGTGTAGGCAGTAGGGAAGCCAAGCCAGATAGATCTTGTGTAGGTGTTCCTAGCTCTGTAGATGAGCTCACTAGCTTAGCAGTTCTTCCTGACCATTTCCATAGAATCCTAATAAACCCAACTGGAAGGATGGCTTAGCTGGTAGCCTGATAAACCCATATGTTGGCTTGGCTGTGTCTTGTTATGCTTGACCTGGTATGTGATATTTGGTTGGACAGTCTGATAAACCCAACTGCGGATGCTGGCTTGGCTAAGTTAGCCTGATAAACCCACCAGTGAGATGGCTTGACTGTGGATAGTCTAATAAACCATCTATTGGCTTGACGGGTCCTTAAAGGTGAATGTTGGCTTGGCTGAGTGGCCTATGAAACCCATCTATTTGGATGTCTTCCCTTACAGCCTAATAAACCCAATTTTGTTGGCTTGGTTGAGTACTATTGCACCTTGGCTATGTATGAGTCTGCTAGTGTTCCCTTATTCCTTGATGAAACCATGCCCAGCTCGGGGTTGGTAGTGTTGCTGAGAGACTAAGGAGCACATTGGCCTATGGTTTGGAGGAATGTTGCAGTGACATAGCTGGTTGCGGGACAAGTTCTATTCAACATAAATGTCTTTGTCTATATCGTTATGTTATTCTCTGCAATTGTATTTCCTTGCTTTGCAAATTTCTTGATGGAATGCGATGAACATGTTGCTATGTTGAAATGATGCATTGTTCTTGAGTAACTATAATTATAGGCATTATGTATGTTTTTCCATCAATGCATCTTGAACTAAGTTGCAGGGTAGAATTGGCCAGATTAGTAATGTCATGAAGGATCAGATCGATCCAAGAATTCAGTGGAAAATCCGAGTTTCCTATTACAATTCCTCCTTTACGCAAATCTACAGAATTTGCAGGATGCGAGATGTGGAATGTCATTTCGTAGACTTTGGTTTCCGTAATTTTCCCTTCCACAACTTCCTTTCTACAACCTATAGGATGCGGGATGCGGAAACACGGTGTCACGAATTTCCATGAGTCACGATCCCGCAAGCCAAAGTTTCTGCACCATCGATCTTCGTGGGATGATTCTCCGTAGTTGATTGGTCTCTGATGCGGGATATAGGATGCAGGTTGCAGAAAGCAAGATTGAGATTTTGTAACTTTCCAACCCTGCAACTCGGTCTTTTCGCACCATTGATTTTTGCGTGCGAATTCTGAACCGTCAATTTGGTCCCAGTTGGCAGAATTGTTTGTGATCGATTGATTTTTGTCGCGTTTTCTCTCCATCGTCTAATCTCCTCTGAGATCTCTCCTCGCAAGTTGTTGGTTGATCAATGGGGGAAGGGAGGGAGCGTGACAGTGTTGGAAATGTTGAGATGTGGCCGCGACCATGCCCTGTTGATCAATGAACATTGAAGGTTCTCGATGAAATTTTTAATTCCGCACGATAATGGAGTATGGGTATGTGACATTGTGGTATCAGAGCTGCGGGTTACATCATTGAGCTTGGATGGGCCGGAAACTAGTTAAGAATACCCTCTCACACCAAATTGTAGTACACTACATTGTGGTATCAGAGCTGCGAGTTAAATCATTGGGCCTAGATGGGCCAAGAATCAGTTAACCAAAGTTGTCGGTTGCAGCATTGGGCCTAGATAGGCCAGGTGACAGTAAATAAATAATTTTGATTTTGAATTATTGTGTATCTAACAAATGGTGTTGATAACACATTTTGCAGAGTCATAGTATACTTTGGAAAGGTTAAGTTGTGGTGCAGCCATGAGAACCCATGACGGATATGATGCCCGGAACTCTTACGAGCGTGCGCGAGATGCCATGGGGGAAAATGTCCGAGTTGTAAATGATGACATAGAATCTAACGGAAGGAGATTCCAAGAGACGCCGCCGGACATTACATCCACCATGAGAAGCTTGATTAAAGCTCAAGAAGAGCAACATCAGTTGAATGCTGCTATGTTGCAGAGTTTGACAGACTTACAAAGAAAAATAGACTCTGGACAAGGTACAGTGAAACTCGAAGGCAGTAAGAGTAGTACCATAAGAAGAAGAAGGAATGCTAGTGGATCATCTGACTCAGAAGAAGCAAGTGGGGATTCAAGCTCTCCTTCTTGTAAGGAAAAGAGAAAGAGGCATTATAGGAATCGCTCTCGGGATGAATTTAAGAAGGCTAAACCTCCTACGTTTGATGGAGAGTTAAAGATTGGATAAGAAGCTGAAGCTTGGCTTCTTGGGATAAAGAAGTACTTCCAAGTTCAGGATTATTCAGGGAACATGAGGGCAAGGGTTTTCAAATTCAGTTTGAATGGAAGGGCATCCATTTGGTGGGAGCAGTCACCAAAAACATACAGAACACTTACAACCACATACTAAAAGTCCTTGCTTCAATTCTATTAGGGATGAAACTGCCTCCAGTTGTAACTTTTGTACATCATTGCTGCTAGAAAATTCTGCAGTGTTGCTGCAAAGCCACTTTTGGACTCGATCATGCCGCCTCTAGGTCAATACCCCTAAGAAGTCCTAATATTTAGTGTGCCATAGATCACCACATTTGCCTCTTCTTTCCAAGACACTTTCTAGTCTAGACCTGAGATGACACAAAATTTTATCATTTGATGTTGTATCATCTAGAGCTGTAAGCTCTAGGCCAGTGTCCTACAAATCAATGAAGAGATCCCCAAGTTCTATTTGAGCATCACCTACCACTTCCTGAGTGTCAAAATTCATAAGCACCTTATTGGTACCTGGCAAAGAAAGGCATCCTTCCTTCACAGCAGAAACCAAGTTCCTGCGAAGGATATCAACCTTCATAGCAACACGTTTCCAATATACATCAGTCCAATCCTTCGCTGTTGTATGGGCAATAACAAGATTCAAATCCCTTAAGAAGACACGGCCACTGCCATAACTATATCCCAGCTCGTCTTCTACAGTAAAAGCAATATCATGTATACTTTCTTGATGATATTCTCATTGAGTAAAAGGAGGCATTGCAGAAAGTTCAACCATTCCTCCATACATCTTTGTCAGAAAGTTTTCACGAGATCTTTTACAAATTTGTAGAAGTTTAACATGGAATTCATCTTTTAATTCCTCTACATCAGAGACATCCACATCCTTGATAGCAATGTAAAATAGTCCCTTGAATAGCTTTTCATCGTTCTTCACCAAGTTCACCCCACTTTGGAAACGCTGGAAGATAGCTTCAGTCTCCTTATCAAGATGAAAACCCTGATTAAGAATCAAAATACCATAATTGGTACTAATCTTTGAGTAGTTAGGACAATTTAAAGGAAATAGATGAGGCCACTAAAGTATGAGAAAACCAAACAAATAAGACCATTCAAAAAACAAACCTTCTTGTTGAAAATTGTTAAATTACTCAAGGTGGCATTTAGGACTGAGAGTAACATATCTTCTTGCTTTGTTCTCTCAAAACTCCCCAATCCCTCAAATTCCATCAATACATAGAGGCACTTTGAATCCATTCGCGCTGTCATCCACACTCCATCAGTGCATCTACCCCCTGCTACATCAAGAAGGGAGCTAGGAAGATGGTTTAGTAAGTATGACTTCCCACTACTTTGTTTTCCCATTGATGAGACCACCTTGATTTTACCATCCCATTGACTCAAGACAACATCGTATAAGCCGAAGTCCAACAAATTTGCTAGTGATATGCTATCTGCATAAGTGTGGTGTGGAGGTATCTGAAGCCCATCAAGCAAGGGATGTAGTCCATTATTTTCAGCCCGAGTTATTTGGATGGGTACAAGACAAATAAGTTGACATATCGAGTTTCCCAGAGGATTTTTTTATAGAAAGGAAACAACACATCTACACCATTTGAGTCCCAGCTTTCAGACATGAGAACTTGAAACTGAATCTTAAGATTTGAAAAATCCTTTCCTTTTTCTTTCTCTAACCGTTCAATAAGAAGCTTCAAGTATTCTTCAGATTTTCTTTGCCCATCATCTTCTCCAACAATATCTTTTGACTTTAACAAAATATGGAAGGTAAGATCCCTGATACTTCTTCTATAGAGTGCAGAACTAACAACATACTTATCAAAAATGTGATAAATGTAGTCTAATGTAGCACAAGTCTTTTGAGAGTCATGGTCCATGGAATACTTACAATCTCCTTTTGAATTTGACTTGTGTTTTACTAATTCTTGAAACTCCAAAAAACTTTAGTTGCCAAAACTAGATTTAATATATTTGAAGAAAGAAAGCCATGAACAATATTAGAGTATACAAGGTGAATCTGAAAACCATAGCATACAAGCTTTACCTGGAAATCATTAACATCTTTAGCATTTATATCCAACGAAATATTCTTAAAATGGACATGGCATCACCTAACATGTAAACTTTGAGCTCAAACTTTGATGCTGCCATGCTTTCTTGGGAAGTTTCTTGAGAAGAATGATGAAATCCATTCCTCTTTGTGAGGTGGACACATTGTAAACGTCTTAGAACCATCCCCAAAATGCAAGCATTTAAGAAACCTGAAGAGAGAGTAATATCCTTAGGTTTCATCAAAGGCTGATGATGAAGCTCTACCACCCTAACTCTGTTTGTGTCATCAACTAGAAGCAATTCTGCTTTCCCAGGAATACACTGCATCCATATTATACTTGTACTCTTAGAAAAAAATTCCAGCATAATTTCTACACCTGTCCAGTCTATATTCTGGAATGATTCATCAAACCTGTATATTAAAACCTTGGATACTTGAGCATCGTATAAAGCCAAAGCAAGGAATCGGGTCCATTCATCAAACGCTACCAAATCAAAACCCCGTTTAAAAGTGCGAATAGGATTGCTCCCGCGCAGAAATGGTCCTAGCTTCGGGGACATGTACAATTTCAGGCTATTAAGTTCTTTGTCATGGATAAAAAGCAGCAACTCACCCGATCTCAGAAATGACACCTTTTTTATATCTTCTATCTCAGGATCACAGCACACTATTTCAAATGGGTCTGAGCAAGATGGGGCAAAGGAATGCATGGAATTTGAATTTAACTCATCCAAGTCTTTTCTTTTTGGTGCCATCTCTACAATCATCCATTGTATACTGGGCTTTTATTCTTCTTCACTAGAAATTCGCAAGCTTACCTCTGACCGTCCGAACCCCATATATGACCATCCAACAGAGCAGCTTTCAATATACCCACGTCTTCCAACCACTCTTCTTTGGGACAGGTTTTCCTTTGTTTGAGTAAGAAAATTTTCCTTTTCATTTTTGAACTGCTGCTCCGTAAGCTTTTCTACTGATTCTTTTTTAGGATTCAATATTTTTCTTAAGCAGGGTAACATATCCTTCCTAATCATTGATAAGACATTTTGGCTGAATTCTTCTTTCCCATCTCTGTAGATAGAAGAACAAAGGTCTTTCCATGTGTTAATGGAAAAAACTGCACTGCTTAAGATCTCATCACGTTTAAAGTTAGAAAACTGTCGTTGTCGTTGCAGATAAAATTCTTGCAACTCTGGTGAAAGGTCTGGTTTCACAGATTCTAATTCTTTATATCAGAAACATCTAAATTCTTTACTTGGTCTAAAGTGTGGTCGCTCAGGAGAAAAGCCAGCAGAAGCTGTTTCTCAATGAAATTTCTATCTGTGATCAAAAGTTTGTCAATAATAGGCTGACCAAATCTCTTCGTCTGCTCTAAAATGCCATTGCTCATAAGGAAACCCAGGAAAACAATATTATTTGCTAAGTTTAGTAATTTTTTTTAGGAACTATAGGTTTTATCCAATTTTGGAGTGCATTGTCCGAAACTTGGACGACTTCAACAATCACTGATAATATTTTTTTGCTGCTTCCAAATTGAAGAAGAACCTGCTCGTTTAATAGCACAGGGCGTTTCTTATGTAATAGGCAAGATCCATCTTTTCTAATAGGAAAAATCCTTACCTTTTGTTTTGTATTGTCACCTTCACTTGTGCACCTCAATATAATCTCTTCTTCAAAGAAAACCAGGTGAACCGACTTCTCAGATTTTACAATGATAAACCATGATTCCATCCCAGGGGCGAGATGAAATTCAACCTCCGCGCCAGCAAAAAGTAGTTTCTGCTTACCAGACTTGCCACCCCAAATAGTAACCAGCCGATGTTCCAATTGCTCGAACCTGTTTATTTGAACAGGAACCTCCTCAACTCGAGTATTGTCTTCAGATGTTGAATCGGGCATATATCGAAGAAAACTGCAGTACTGAGGTAGAACCTCGAGAAAATTCTGAAATATCTGATGTTCTAAATTAAGCTTTGATCGGGTACTGCACTTCCGACTCTCCATGCGGCGACCTTGGATGGAATTCTGCAAGTCTATATAACCCTGGTATTCAGGCAATGCAGAATGCTTTAAAAGAGAAATAAAGTCATCATTGCACAGCCTCGTGAAATCAAGATCATATTCTTTGGACATCTGCTCCAACTGAGACCCTAGAGCACTTGCATTAATCTTTCTTAATTGAGGACTAAAATACTTTCTTGACCGTTTATAATTAGAAGTGACAAAAGCACATCTGTGATATCCTTCAGCAAAGAACAATGTATGTTTGGGTATTGCCAGACCTTCAGGACAAGCCATACTGATATAACTTCCAATGTTTACGTTGAACCCAGACGAACCAAACCAGGCAAACAAAAAGCTCAAGGGTAGAAACCTAATAGCTTATCGATACCAAATTATATGCCTCTCGACTTCTTGACAGCAAATCATATGTCTCCCAAGCTGAAGGTAGAAAACTAAATCGATAAAACGATGGTGCACAATAGGCAGAACGATGATTGAAGATGATCCCTGGATTTATTTAGAGTGCGCATGGCGTGTTTGAGAAGTAAAGGAATCTTGGCCCCGCCGTTTTTTTCCAAAAACGAGAATATTTAATAATAAAACATAACGTCCTTCTGCACAAACGAGAATATTTAATGAAACATAACTCTCTGTAATAAGAAAACAATCTCCGTGTAGTATTAATAATAATCACATCCATCATTGCTTTTGAGCCCTAGCTTTTCAATTATTTTTTATTATTATGTTAATTTCTCTTTATTAGTATTAGTAACTTATTATGTCCTGCGGTATTAAACAATCTCAGTGTAGTATGTAGTATTAATAATAATCACATCCATCATTGCTTTTGAGCCTTCAAATGACATTAATAGCTTTTCAATTATTTTATTATTATGTTAATTTCTCTTTATTGGTATTAGTAACTTATTATGTCCTGCGATATTATGTCATGGGGTAGCAGGATATATATGGATTGTTTGGTTATATTAATCTTAGTGTACAGTTTGATTTTTTTTTATTGTACAAAATTCTACAGTTAGATTTTTATTTATTAAAATTAATTATATTAAAATCTATTTGTTTGTAAATTGATTGGCTATAAAACTTGACGTCATTTTTTAGTTTGGTGTCCCATTAGGAGGCAGCGGCGCAATGTTGTAGGCAGTATTTATGTTGCCTTACCTCGAACCTCCTTGCTGTCGTCTCGGGAATGTGGGCAATTGTTAAGTCACCTTACCTCCTCATAGATGGATGTCTTCAGCCTGCCTGTCCTCGGCGCCATTGCCTCAGCTATCCTGACATTAAATCATAGCCGAATGTCGTGTGTATAGGAATGGTGACTCAGCCAACGCACCATTATGGAGACTTAATGCCCTTACGGCCTCCTCCTCTCACTGCGTCTCACTTCATGCGAAGGTTAATGCATTAAGCTTCCAGCTTGGTTGTTTCCAGTTGATGCATTTACTCATTGCCTGTGGTTCGTTCTCACCATTTATTATCTTCCCATGTTTATTATCCAGCGAGGGAGGTCCTGCCAGGCTGCCACTATTTCGTGATTTGTATTGGGTCTTCTTTCATCCATTTTGTTGAGAGAATTCAAGTGCCCGTCATCCATCGGGTGCTTGCTGAAGGGATAGAGTTTCATTGCTTGTGCTTGTCACTTTCCTGCAGGAGGGAGTTTGAGTACTTGCATGCAGGAGAGAGTTTGAGTCATCCATCGAGTGCTTGTTGAAAGGGTAGATTTTCGTTGCTTATGCTTGGTTGCCTACATGAGAGAGTTTGGGTTCCCGCTCTATATGTTCACCTTATTTCGTAATCACCTGTATCGTATCTCAACTGCTAAAGAAACAGAGACTCCGACATAGTGGTTTAGTAGTAATTGAACGAGGCGACAGCGGTCGGTTGGAGCACATCTTCAAGAGGAAGTCACGTTCTTTGTTCAAGGTAGATGCTGCACTTTCTCCATAGTTTTTTGTCCAATTATGTTTTTTACAAGTTAATGGGAAAATACATAGATGCATCTATTTCAAACCTGTAAATTTGTTTGTTGAAAATACATAGATGTGATTAGTTATGTGTTTTTTCAGCGAAAATGCATGGATGTATTTGCTTCAAACCTGTAAATTTACTGTTGACAGTCCTTCACCCACCATTGGAGCTATAGGTCCTCATGTGCACTCCTCCATGGTCTCCTTAGTGTAATGCTGGTAAATAAAATATTCTCAAATGTAACATTATGTGAAAATGCATTATGGCGAAAATGCATGGATGCATTTTTACCGCTTCGTAGAGAAGATGTTCCCTCACCGTTCTTAGCTTCCTCACCCTATCGGGATGGTAAATAGACTAGTGGAAAGGTATCCTTCCTAAGTGCCTCCCTAAGAGCCTGCAACACACTGCACAATCAGTTTATTGAGCCATACAGTTAATTCCTTGTAGAGAAGTGTCCCCGCTTAAAAATAAATTGCTTGCATTTCTTTTGATTCGTAAGTTTTACCTGTTGTATCTGACCCGTAGTATTTGGCTTGTCTCAACTATTCAATATTCAAAAGGTGTGCTCTCTCTTCTCAAAATAAAAGAACTATTTCTCTTTTTTATTCTTTATTTATGAGTGCAAGGGGAGCTAGTTCTATGCTCAGTCGAGTTGGGATGTCCGACCTCTCTCTTTGTGGAGTCGTTTGGCTGGACAGAAGCAGATAGGGAATCGAGTCCCATAGGAAAGTAAAGTGTGAAAGTTAATAACCTCATATCAAAGCCTGCATTTTTCGGAGGCTAAAACAAAGAAAAAATATTTTAGAGTATAGCAGATTTTTTTATTGACTTTTACATAAAGATTAAACCCTGTTAAATGTTTCTCCTTTTTTTACAATTATCCTAATTTTGTGTTCAATTTTAATATGGAATCAGAACCATGGCATAATATTGGCATCCCATATCAAAGCTTGGCCATAGTATAGTATTGGAATCCCAAACGAAAGCTTGATACATTTAACATAGTAGTATAAATGCATATCTTTGAATTTTATCTAATTGCAAACTCAAATTTTAAAGTCTCATAACATAGAAGAAATAATATTCAGACACGTTCGCTTTGGGAGTCATAGGAGAGAATACTATCCAAGAAATTCAAAAAGGCCGAATTTTCAAAAGGACAGAAAGAATGTCCAAATAAGTCTAAATTTTCAGATTGCCATAGTAACCTGATAATAAAAAAATTATGGAGATTCTGATAATTCTGAGCTAGCCTCAATCACTGAACCATAGAACTAGTATTTTGTTATACATTAGAATTACATGTATGGTATCCATGAATATATTTTAACTGGCAACATATGTAGTTTTCTCATTTTGAGTATTTTTTGAAGATAAATTGAATTACAGAAATAGAAATAGCTAGCATGGATAATAATAAAAAACTAAAACAAAAAGAGTTAAAGAAACAAATGAAAATGAGGGAAGTGAAGCTTACGCTCGACCATTGCTAGAATGGCTTCAGAAGCCTCTAGAACACCTTCATGGCCGCAAATCCAAGAAACATTAGTTGTAGAGCTCAGCTGAGAGAAAGAGAGGTAGAGTGAAATGAGACTTTAGGTTGCGGAAATAATTTTGTATGAGTTGTGGAAATATTTTGTTATAGTTTATTTACATGGAAGGCAGGTAGCCTTTATGCAAAGGACAATGAGCGTTGCTTGATAGTGGTATGCATCAAGGCAGACTTCATCATAAATTATGACAGACAACTAGTTGGTATGGGATGTAACCATTGATATAAGATGAGCGCGACAAAGGTCACATTCCAGTTAGCCTGGCGCACTATAAATCGACCATATCTCTGTGGCCGTTAGTCAACTTCCATCGGGTATGAAAGAAAATAAAAATAAAAATAATAATTTCCATTTGGACAAGCTAGGGTCAATGGCTTAAAATAAACCTTGGGTCGTGAATTGATGGCATGAGATGAATTTACCGTATTATTTTTAATCCTCCGGGATTGATCCTACCCCACTAGTATTAATCCACCATTTAAATTATGAGTTACAGATCTAAAGAAGGTTTGGCTTGCTTAACAACTATTTGATTCTGTGGCCTGGGGATCGGGGGCTTCTCCTCAAACTCTGTGTTTACTATCTTTACTTTGACAGACCATCTGCATAAAACAATAGATTTGATTGAAACAGGGTTGATTTTGAAATCAATTATTATTTTAAAAAAGAAATATTGTTAAATTGTTTTAATATTATAATATAAAGTTGTCTTAAATCTATTTGCAATAGTAAAAAATGTTGTGTACAAAAACACAATTAGTTGTTCTATTTATTTAAAAATATATAAATAATAAATAAATAGAATTAGTTGATTCAAATAAAAACAAGAGCCACCAGGTGGCAATGTCCTGCCTTATTGTAAATTAATGGGTAATTGACTTTCAACAATGAAGAAAATTGAATTACCTCTAATCACTAACTTAATAGATTTTACATGCTCATATGTATTCCATGATATCTCTGAGAAGTTTACCCAAGTTCAGTATGAAATGATGGGAGACGTTGAAGTAGAAACATAGATTTGTATTGGAGCGTTTGTGTAATTAGTCCAACCATTTCCTTTGATATATTTTCCAAAATTATTGATAACTTCCACTTCATATCTGCAAACCAAGGAAAGATATTGTCACATCTTGTATTTTTTATTTGGTTTCGCTTCTCGAGGCTCAGGCTGAGGGGCTTTGTTCTCACTGTGATTTTGGAAGTTCAATTGCCGGCTTATTGTTGCTTGTGAATATTTAACCATGAGAAGTGCTTAGCTCTTTAGGAGCTTCCTCCATGCACCCAACAATTGAAGAAAGCTAGGTGTGCACTCGTTGTGTGTCAACCTGGACCTGCTCCACTGTATTCTCTTCATAATCCAACCTCAAGTATCAAACAGATTCTTTTGGTGTTGGTGCTTTTTGTTGGAAAAATGTAATTACATGCAGATCTCTACCTGGCTTCCAATCGACTCTATCAGAGTCTGTACAAGCCACGATCTTGTCTGTCAGTCTGACAAGAAGGAAAAGTCCACATGTAGGCAGCGTAATTCAATCGAATTTATTTCAGAAGCTAAGTTGTTAGGTAGATAGTTATTGTAGTGTTTAATGCAAAGTAAGTCGGAAAGTAAGTCGGCCTATGCTGAAGCAATTTTCAGATTGCCTATAAATAGAAGATTCATATTGTAAATCAATAGAGATATAGAGATATACAGATACACAGATACACAGGAACACAGACACAAGAGAGACATTAGATAGCAGAGGAACTCCGGGTGAGAAAGAGAAGTCGAAGCTCAAGCTTCTGTGCATGTGATTTAGTCGAAGAGCTGAAGCTCTGTGGACCGAGGAGTTTGTAATAGACAAGTTTGTATTACTTTGTATTTCTGCATAGTTAATATATGAAATAGTTTGTGGTTGAATTCATGATTATTTGGCCGCACATATTTCCAGATTTACTTCTGTAAATGTCTTTTACAATTACTGATAAGTAAAAGAACAAGAACCCATAAAAATATCACCGCGTGAAAGTTCCAGGTTTTACGGCACCTTGGTGGATTCAAATCTTCCTACATATTTGGGCATATGTTTTTGTTATAAGGTATTTGGATTTGTAAAAGTGGGTAGTTTACTTCATTTTACTCACAGGTGAAAAGCATTTGTAATTTCTTAAGTCTTTAGACTAAGAAACATATTCTATCATCCTAGTCGCAGCTTTTATGTTGATCGCAGGGATCAACTTGATCGCAGATAAGTTGATCGCATTAGGCATCAACTTGATCGCATATATCAACTTGATCGCATCACGCATCAACTTGATCGCAGATAAGTTGATCGCATCAGGTATCAACTTGATCGCAGGTAAGTTGATCGCAGGCAAGTTGATCGCACCTACCAACTTGATCGCAGGTATTAACTTGGCCGCAGTAAAAACAGGTCGGAGTTAAAAGTGAAATTATTTATTTTTAAATATTGACTGAGCCCTAAACCCAAGTTTAGTCGGGTCGGTTTTGGCTATCTGGTATCAAAGCGAGGTTATAT
>LPNX010522218.1:16413-90937 GCA_001517045.1 Pseudotsuga menziesii | reverse complement strand
TTTTTGGTATAAATACATGTCATGTCATATTTTAATTTGTATGTTGTATTTTAATTTTGCATTAATGAGATTAATAAATAGAATATTTATAAAACAATTAATAATTGTTTCAAAATTATGTGGCCACATTGAAACCAAATGTTGAAATTTATCCATGCAGTGCGAAAGCACCATTCAACTTCAATTTCAAACACATTTTAGGTGGGTGGTTGGTATAGAGATTTGTTTCTGTGGTTTGGAACATTTATCTGTTCTTGGTTAACAAAGTGTAACATGTTCATATTATAGCATTAGATTTCAAGCTGATTGGGGAGTAAAATAAAAAATTTGTTGCAACCATAGAAATAAACCAACTTGACAAAGACTCAAGATATACAATTTAGAGCTACATTTACAACTGAAAAATATATATATGTTTAGGACACATATATCAAATATTAAAATTAAACAGTGACCTATAAGTGAACAAATTCAATGTTTTTGGCAAAGCAAACTTGTGTCACTACTTATTGTCATTCCTAGTCTCCAAATTATAAATTGATTGGTAAATTTTTATAATACAAATTCATGTGAATTAAGTGAAACAATGAATTTAGAAAAAAAACCTTCGAGCTTTTAGAAAAGTTTTCACAAAAAAAAAACAAGTGTGCTTGTCCAATTATTAACTTTTTCAAACAAAAAACAATGAATTTGAATATACACAGCATTCAAATGCATAAAGATTCAAAATGAATTGTCATGTTTGGGGTTTCTTACTTAATTTTGTTCCTCTTTAAGCCTTCAACCACCGAGTTTATATTCTTATTGTAATTTTGTGTTTGAATCAAATTTCAATTGAATAATTGATCCAAATTTTAATTGAAAGCTTCCAAATCAAAGAACATAAATTTATGTTTTCCATAAAAAAAATACATCTCATGTTCCTCGTTCTTTAATAAAAATCACCAACTAACCGTGATGTAATTTATTCATGATTAAAATTTAATTTCCAATACCGCAAACATTGCCACCTAGTGGTTCTTGTTTTTTATTATGTTAATTTTGGTTCTTGTTTTTTATTATGTTAATTTTTCTTTATTGGTATTAGTAAGTGATATAATAATAACAAGGCTAAGTTTCTCATCAATTTATATTGACTTGACATAGGTTGAAGGCGATGATCTTCATGAATTTATATGGATGAGACAACTTGACGGGGCTGATTTGGGTGTCGCTCGTAGCTATCTAGGAATGATTAAGAAAAGCTAACAAGCCATATCTTCATGTTGGCATTCCATTTAATGCCAATAACTTCACATTATTTTGTATAATAATTTACTCATTTAATGCCAATAACTTCACCTTATTTTATCTACATAATAATTTGTTCATTTAAATTATTATCCTATTTAAATTATTATATATGATATTCTTTGGTTAAACAAGATGCGGTAGGGAAGCCATGCTAATAGTGGTACATATTTTTTATCCCTTTTGTTAACTTAATTTTCTAGGTTTATTAGCTTTTAGAATTTCTAGGTTTATTAACTTTTCTTTTTACCAATTTTTAACATATGGTGTGTTTTTTATTTAAGTATATTGGTTTTGAGCCATAACGAATCCAAAATGATGCTATGTCAGCTACAAACTTTTAAGTTATCTGTATTAGTATATTTTAGTGTATTTTTGCTTGGAACTTATGTAAAAACATTGATGTGATTTAAAACCAGCATAGATCCATCTAAAAGGGGATCTACCAAGCATCGAGAGGGATCAAATCTCTCAAGCTGTAAACCCTTTTTAGAGTGGAGATGTTGAGGAAATGTGTAATCCAATGTTTATATGGTTTTAGTTTATCTAATTTATGTTGTTTTATATATGCAATTCTAAATATTTTAAATTTAATTTAAGCCAACATGTTATTTTTAATAATATTTTTTTATTTTTTTTATAAAGGACACGTGTCAACTCTAAGATGAGCACGGAAGGAGTTACACATATCTCCCCTACTGGGCTGTAAAATGCACCTCTTCAGTGCAATGAAATTTCAAATATTCATTTTATTTCAAAATGTCGAAGAAATTTTTTTAATAAGTAATTTGAAAACATGAAAATATTAACAATTAGCATATCCCCAAAGCAGGGGAAATTGAACACTGAAGTTCTCTTCGATATGTTTCAAAAATGAGAGAAAGTTGTGTGTGTAGATAATATAAGTTTATGTGATGAAAGCAAGTCTAGGGAAAAAAGTGAAAATAAGTGACATCAAACTTCTAAATCGCCACTTAAGTGAAAATAAGTTTCCTCCAAAAGGATTTTGTACGTCAAGTTTTTAAATTTGACAACAATCGGTGAATAAGTCGATGCTTTCGCCTCAGTCCTTTGATTTCCAATGAAATCTTACAAAGCGAAAAATCCAAACATCCAAGGGGCATAGTTATAGGATTTTTCTAAGTTTTAGGTAGCTTTAGAAAACCTCAAAACCTCTAGACTTGGAGGAACTGTACCTTTGAAACTAAGACCTGACCTGGACGTGGAAAGACTATACCTTTGAAATTGAAACTTGAACTATGCAAGACATCAAAATTTATGCACATCATAATTTGGACAAGCAACACCATTTTTCCCGTCAACCATTCACGTGGGTCCTCTTATAATCTCATGTATTGAAGATCATTGAATGGCCAAATAAGGTTGACAGGTGAAGAAAATATTTTGTTTCAAGTTTTTAATATCCCAAGTCAATCTTCGTATTGAATATCTATAGTATATAGTCAAGATGTCCATTAATAGCTTGTTGCTTAATTTTCATGACGTAATGGACGCAAAAGCCAACCCCCTTCCACGCACATATTGTAGCTGAGGGGGCACAAGTTTTGATAGGCGTAACAATTCCATTGAATTTATTTTTACCTTTTCTCTTCACTACACGTAAAGAAAAGGGCATGGTGCCCTTCGCTCTTTGTGGCTCCCAAAACCATCACAATGGAATGTGGAGGCCCTTTGAGTCGTAATATTTGATATTTGAAACTAAAAATTACAATCCATTGAACACAAAGTCATTTTCTTGTTGTTACATTTCTTTGCAAAATAACTAATATAAATATGACTGCTCATTAAACTCCCATAAACCTTTCTTCAAACTTCACATTCGCATAATTTTTACTTTCTTTTTCAAGTTCTGCAACTTCGGTTAACTCCATTAGTAGAGCTCGTTGTCGGATAAAACATTTTACAAAACCATGGTAGCAGCATGCCCTGTTGATTTTTTAAATCCCAACCAAACTTCAAATCACCCACATGTTTTCCAGTGCAATGTATTTCTGGATCACGAAGTTTGGGTTTTCAGATGTCCAAACAGAGTGTCTGGTGGACCTACATAGTTTTGTTTCAGATGATATGCATGACCTCCAAGTGTCCCATGGAAACTGTGGAAGTAGTGTTAGGATTATTAATCCTCCCTTGACCATACTTTCTATTTAGATTATTTATCCTAACTTAGGAACCTTAATTAATTATTTGGGTCCACTAGTACAGTTGGGTCCACTCAACCTAATGGGGCCACATTACCAGTCTCTAGAGTGTGAGGAACACTACTAGAGGTTAACTGCCACTTTCTACATGTGCATGCATCAGTTTGGGTGCCTCCTAGACCAATCCCTACATTTTAGGAGCCACTTGGAGTGCTGGCACCAACCTACATCAGTTAGTTGGAGTTAGTACTAGTTAGTCTTAGTTAGCCCCTAGTTACTTTCAGTTAGTTCACAATCAGTTAGATAGCGCTAGCTATGCATGGTTGCATGTGGAGTAGGCGCCTTTTCCCACCCACCACACTCAGTTGCACTGAGTTAACTAGCTGTCACTGATTGATTAAGTTGGTTGGACATCTGGGAGTTGATCTGTTGGACTCTGATATTGATTGAGACACCAGGAGTTAGATGGTCAGTTAGATATAGTCAGGTCCAGTGGATAGATTTGAATTGCTACCTACTACATTTGAATTCTTTCCTATGTAAACTATTGTAACACCGGATTTAATTATTGTGAATGCTACTGTAAATTCCTTCAAGAAATACTCATTCGTTTCCTATGTGGTTTGTTTTGTTCAATTTGTATCTTCATCCTCGATTTGTTGCAAACACTATTAGAACTATTTGCTTTAATATATAAATGGCATTCAAATTCTAATGTGGTATCACAGCCTTCTCAGGTAGGTTTCATGCTTGTTTCTACCCATTGAACATCAGAAGCAACTGGGTTTCCACGGAAGTCCCCATGATGATGATTTTCTAGCTCTGAATTTATTTAGAGAAGCGGAGAGGGAATGATAGACCCTGAAAATATGTTCATGTCGAGAGGAAAAGCATGATTCTAACAGTTCAAATGTTTTAGTCATGTGTTTTGCAGTAACAATTGACATGTGCTGCATAGCTTGTGTGAAGTTTTGCAGTCTTTCAGTCGGAGTAATTATGAGTTCTCAATATCCTACACCTCAAATCCTTACAACTTCCAATTATATTTATCGGAGGGTGGATATGCAGCTATTCTTGTGCCAGCATGGCCACCTCAGGATAATACAAGGAAGGGAGGAAGAGCCTCATCAACCAATTGAAAAGAACAAGTTTCTAAACTGTTTTGATGAAGCATTTGGGTAATTATGTACTCATATATCCAAATATATCCTCTTCCACCTAGAAGGCTTGAGGACTCCCAGAGAATCCTGGAAGAAGCTTGATAGCTTTTTTAACAAACAAGATGAGCTTCGGGGACACATTCTGTAGAATGAGTTAGTATCTTTACATCCCAACAATTTCAAGACAATTGAGCAATTCTTTACTAAACTCAAGTCTCTGGTAATTCAATGCAGACAGTGTGGAATAGAGCAGAAGGATGAGCAGAATGTCCTTTCCATACTCAGCAAAATAGGCCCTCATATTATGTATTTGTTTCTATATTTCATTCCAAGCGGGATGGCTTCCCCGATTGGAAAATTACTTCATTAGATTCTCTTTCTGATTCCTTAACCAAGGATCAAGACAAGTTGATTTGAATAGGAGTCATCAAGCTCTCCTAGTTACCGACTCTTCCAAAGCTCAAGCAAAGGGGAAATCAAAGAAGAAGGAGCCAAAAGCAGCTGATTCGAAGCCTAAACAGAATCAACAAACTTCTAAAGGGGCCTCCATCTCTAAGAAAAATAATTTTGAAAAGAAGTTATGTCCCTATTGTGAAAAGGGGTACCATCGTGAAAATCATTGTATGAGGAAGCAACTTGATGAAATGTAAGCTCTTCTCAAGAAGCATAACATTGCTCCTCCAAGAGCAAAGAATCCTGGTGAAGAACCACAATTTGGTAATGGACATGAAAGGTGTCATGCTTTGAAAGAAGGACTACCTCGATCTACAACCTATTTGATTGATTCTGGAGCCTCCAATCACATGGTTTCCTCTAAGGATATCTTCTCCTCACAAACATCAAAGAAGGGCCCACCATTCACATGGGAGATGATTACCAACTTCCAGCATCAGGAAGAGGCACCATCAGATCAAATCATGGTGTGTTTAGAGATGTTCTATATGTGCCCTCCCTTGTAGCTAATCTGATGTCTGTATATCAAATGACTCACACCGGCTCACCAAAGCAAGTGTTGTTTGGACCTGATTTAGTAGAGATCACAAATATCTCAACTTGGGAGATTGTAGTGAAATGGATTGTGTATCATGCCTCCAAGGCATATATGTTCTCTCACTTCATGTCATTCACTGTTCCAGCATCACCACAGCTTCCATTCGAAGGTGATGAAGGTATAAACATTCCTTCACTTCCTATTGCAGATTCAGTTTCTATTCCTAACATTTAAGATTCAGATTCAAAAGAGGAAGCATCCCAACATGATCCATACATTGAGCTTACACATCAAAGGGACCTAGATCCAAATCCAACATCTACCTCATTTCAACTGCCTAAATGGGCTCAACAGCTAATAGAAGCAACTGGAGATGATGTTGGGGATCCATATGATAAGAGAAACACAAGGTCCCAGTATCAGAAAGAGAGTGTTGCACTGTCTCACACAGATCCTCTTCTTCATCAGAGGTGTTTTATGATGCTTGGGTCAGGTCCTCAATCCTTTAAGGAGGCTTTCCATGATAGTAGATGGCAGGAAGCCATGGATGAGGAGTTTGATTCGCTACATGAAAATAAGACTTGGGAACTTGTCTCCTTACCCCCAGGAAGGAAGTTGGTTCAATGCAAATGGATTTACAAAACCAAGATAGTTGTTAATGGAACCACAACCAAGTATAAGGCTCAGTTGGTGGCAAAAGGATACTCTCAGGTTCGAGGCTTGGACTACAATGAGACATTCGCTCCAATAACTAGAATGGACTCCATCAAGCTAATCTTGGCTATTGTTGCTTCCAAAAGATGGGAAGCACATCACATGGATGTGAAGAGTGCCTTCCTCCATGGTGATTTGGAGGAAGAGATATATATGAAATAACTTGAAGGGTTTATTGATGATCCTTCCTTAGTCTGCAGACTGAGGAAATCACTGTATGGAATCAAACAATCCATAAGGGCATGGTACTCCAAGATGGATGCCTTCCTCCTCTCTCAGAAATTTGAAAGGTGCAAATCTGATTACAATGTCTACATGAAGAAGAAAGAGAGGTTCTTGCTTCTAGTTGTATTGTATGTGGATGAATTGCTCATTACTAGCAACTCTACTGCTGGATTGAGTAGCATCAAGTTTGCTCTTAACAAAGAATTCACTATGACTGACTTAGGACTGTTAAGATGGTTCATTGGTATCTAAGTAAGTCAAAAGAATTCAGGAATCGTGATTTCACAGTCCAAGTATTCATCAGACATGCTTAAGAGATTCCACATGGAGGATTGCAAGGTAGCCGCATGTCCCTTTCTATCAGGCATCATGCTTGAAGAAGGTGGTTCCACAACTTTGGTGGACAACACTCTCTACAGACAACTCATTGGTAGCCTTCTGTATCTCACTTATTTGAGACCAGACATATCCTATGCTGTGAATGTTGCTTCCATATACATGCAGGAGCCACATGAGCTGCACTAGAAGACAACAAAGAGGATCTTGCACTATGTGCAGGGTACTATAGATTATGGGATCCACTATGCAGTTGGAGCACAACTGGATCTCACAGGATTTACAGATTCAAACTGGGCAGGAGATGGAAATGATAGGAAATCCACCTCGATTTTTGTATTCATGATTGGATCTGGTCCAATTTCTTGGTCCAGGAAGAAGCAAGCAAAACTTGCACTCTCTTCAGCAGAAGCAGAGTACCGGGGAGTTGTGAATGGAACTATTCAGGCAGTATGGCTACATGGAATCTTGACAGAGTCCGGGATTCATAATTCATCTACAGTGGATCTTTATTGTGACAATGAGAGTACAATCAAAATTTCCAATGATCATGTTCAGAAGCAGAGGACAAAGCACACAGAGGTTCACATGCACTACATCCAGGAAATGGTGCATGACAGAACCATCACACTGCACTATTGTTTGACAGAGGATCAGATTGCATATATTTTTACCAAGTCTTTTTACCAAAAATATATTTTCCTTTCTCGGGTCTCTTTTGGGCATTAAGGCTTGATTCTCAGTTCCTATTTTGAGGAGGGTTTTTCCCAAGATTTTTTCCCTACCTCAGTTGTATTATGCAGCATTTATGTCTTTTTAGATTGTATTTGGGTGTCCTATGGTCTTGTTACCAGGGCCCACAGTTTTCCAAGTTAGGATTCAGTGGGGGTTTTAGGATTATTAATCCTCCCTTGACCATACTTTCTATTTATATTATTTAGCCTAATTTAGGAACCTTAACTAATTCTTTGGGTCCACTAGTACAATTGGTTCCACTTGGCCAAATGGGGCCACATGTACCATTCACTAGAGTGTGGGGAACACTTCTATAGGTTAACTGCCACTTACTTCATGTGCATGCATAAGTTTGGGTGCCTCCTAGACCAATCCCTACATTTTAGGATCAACTGGGAGTCCCAACACCAACCTACATCGGTTAGTTGGAGTTAGTACTAGTTAGTCTCAATTATCCCCCAGTTACTTTTAGGTAGTTCACAATCAGTTAGCTAGCGCTAGTTATGCATGGCTGCATGTGGAGTAGGCGCCTTTTCCCACCTACCACACTCAATTGCACTGAGTTAACTAGCTGTCACTAATTGATTGAGTTGGTTGGACATCTGGGAGTTGATCTGTTGAACTCCGATATTGATTAAGACACCATGAGTTAGATGGTAAATTAGATACAGTCAGATACAGTGGATAGATTCAAATTGCTACCTAATTCATTTGAATTATTTTCCTATGTAAACTATTGTAGCACCGGATTTAATTATTGTGAATAATACTGTAAATTCCTCAGCAATACTCATCTATTTCCTGTGTGGTTTGTTTGTTCAGATTGTATCTCCATTCTCCATTTGTTGCAAACATTATTAGAACTAACTCCTCGAAGATCTAAATGGAATTCAAATTCTAATAAGTAGACGATTGGAATGATACAAATATGTATGACAAACTATGAAAGTTGGCTAAGAGATGTTATTGAGAGCTCTTCGCCTATCAACTTTGGTGTTGGATAGAAATCATCATTATTGATGATTTATTGAAACAATATTCTATAAGTATTGATGATTGGATACATAATTACCGTGTGGGGAAATATAATGGTGCTTGTTGATTATCATGAAGACAATGCATTTGACAGTATTCAAATGAGGAGGTTGCAACTTGTTGATATTGAAGCTTCTCTCTTGGAACGCAGTATAATGACGATGAAGTCCCTGAATATCATATGGATTTTCTTGAGCAAACATCCCAACTCTTCTCTACCTTCCTGGACTCTAATGAATAATTTAAGTCTTCTACAGGTGTCGAGGAGCGCAGCAGAAATATTTTGGTAAGATGAACATGGGTAAATAGAAATTCATTATTCACAAGTAAATAAAAATTCGTTATGCTAAAGTTTGTATGTTTAGTTCGTATTAAAATATCCATATGTAAATATCTATCTTATAGTACATGTAAACATTTTGTAGGCATATTGGAAGCAATACACAAAGAAATTGCTCGTCTCGTGGTCGTCAAACCTGAACCCAAATGAGACGAAAAAGTATGGGTATTTGCATATGAGGATCTGCAAAGCATACATTACCTACACACATCAATCTATGAATCTATGAGACTTTATCAACCGGCCTTCTTGGACTCTAAGCACGCTCTCCACAACGACGTTCTCCCTAACGAGACTATCATGCACAGAGGCACTCGAGTGACTTGCCACCCATACACCATGGGTCGCAGGGACACCATCTCGGGTACCAACTGCCTCAAATTCAAACCAGAAAGATGGTTGAACAAGGATGTGAATTTTATCTCGCATAGTCCCTTCAAATTCACAGTCTTCCAAGGCAACGCGTGGGTCTGTCAAATATGGCGTTTATTCAGATGAAATATGTTGCGAAAACTGTGGTTTATATGTTCATATTGAAGTGCCTCGTTGAAAATTCAGCTAGGGGAAATCCAAAGCTCATTCACAGCTTGACTACGTGCATGAAGGGTGGTTTTCCCGTTCTGTTTGAAAAGAAGAAGGTTGATTGGTAGCCCTAGTATACCCATCATAACTTCGTTCGATTCATTCTTTTTCACTTATAAAAATACATTTATAAACAAACCAATCCCTACATGTGGGTGACATAAACAGAGCAACAAATCAGAACCAAAGGCTACCTTGGAGAAGGGGAAAGCAGCACGTCGGGAAGTAGAAGTCCAAACAACTGTAAGGTCAACCTCTGATCTTGGCATCTCATATGTAGGAGCATTGAGAAAGACGACACCGACTCTTCAACTCATCCCCACTCACAAGAGGGAAAAAATCCAGCCGAGAAAGTCAACAAATAAAAGGTAGAACAAATTAAGACCTAGGTACTCAGATGTCACTTCCTGTTGTTTATTAGTTAGTTATGTAGGACAGTTACATCTAGAATCCCATTAGCTAATGTTGGCAACAAAATGCTAGAAAACCATAGTTTAGACATGTATTGTTTCTATAATATATTGTTCTTTTAGTTCATTTTCATTTATCTACTCAGAAAAATAGAAATTTCATGTTTTCAGTTCATTTGCATTTATCTACTGGGAAAAATAAACCTCAAGATTTCAAAGACACCTAACCTTTCACAGTTGAGAATCTCTCCTCACATCCTAATATTTTCATCCATTGTAACACTCCATTCTACAATTTGGCCATAGTTTTTTCATATAAATCTTAACCATTACTGTGTAAAAAAAACTTCCAATTTTACCCTGCTTGGACCCACCATAATTATTGTTGTTTTTATTCGCACTGTTATTCCCCTTGTTCCCAATTTTCTTATTCTTATTATTTTTCCCTCGAAGCCATTTGTTTCCCATAGAATCGATTGTTTGAACTGTAAGAACATCGCATGAGGATTGGGACTAGGGTTTCGTGTGTTGTTTGGGGAACCTATTAGTGAATTTTGACCAACAAGGTGAGTACCCTAGATAGCTACAACACTTACTGCTGAACCAATCACACCATCAGCATGTGTTCTAGGAACTGGTTTGGTTAAATCTACCTCCACTCGAGGAGCATTAGCAAATATTTCGTAAAGAATATTGGATTGAGAGTAAAATAAGTCTAGTTCTTGGGCTTTTATAATAGCCTGCTCTCTAGTTTTCACCTCAAAAAGAGCCACATCTTTTGAAATACATGGTTGCAAACACTTAACGAACCAATCAATTAAAAAGGCATTAGGAATATGAGACTTAGTGAGACTATGTCTCCTCTGCCATTTGTGAATGTGGTCAGAGATATGGTAGACCTATCCTGGCGAAATGAAGTCAACAATTCAATAATATCTTCATAATGAACTAGAAGTTGAAGGTGATTAAGGAAATTCATCGCAAAAGAATTAAATGTTTGGAAAGAAGTTCCCAATGGCTCAATATACCATTTTGTTGTCATCCATGTTAAATTTCATTAGAAAAATTGTAACCTGATGGAATCACCCATCAAATATTTTGAGGAACACTAGTGATGAAAGGTCATCACATGGTTCACTGGATATTCATTTCAAATTTTGGAATATCTAAAGGTAAATTGGTAGGGATGGGTGGCCAACTGGGATTATGTAGGACCGAATTATTGGTTAACTTAATCAAATTAGGAATATTCAAAGTGTCCAAGAAAGGAATCTTCATTTTAGCCATGGAATTCCAAGATTTGGAAGCATTCGCATCCCATTGATTCATATTGACATTTATGTTGACCTGGAATATATGGAGTTCTAGGATTGTTGAAATGTGAATTATACTGACCAAAATTATTCCCAAACTATCGTTCTTCACTAGGTTGATTAAATCCTCCAAACGTACCCCGCATCCCATCGAGAGGTTGGCTACCAAGTAAAGTATTAACGATAATCGGGTTCACCATACCTAAAATTCCTAAACCAGAGAAAGGGATGTTCCCAAATGGAGAATTTTTCCCCTAGGGAAATGAAACACTAGTGCCCCCTAGTCTAAAAGTACCACTAAGTGTAATGTTAGATTCTAAGGGGATAATAGTTCCCATGCCTTTTAATGAGTAGAAAGGAAAGATCAATTTAGGTACACTAGAATCAATACTAGCTCTAGAAAATGGGGATGGTTTAGGCATGTACAAATGTCCATTGAAAGGTAAGAAACTATGTGGAGGCATTGATGGACCATTTCCTGAAGCAGTAGTAAAATTAGATGCAAGAGGAAGTGAAGTAGGAATGGACTGGAAATCGGGGAATGTAATCCCAAAAATAAGAGACTTGTACTTTGTAAACCAAATGTAGGTACTCTAGTAAGAATCATTGACGATGAAGGAGTCCATCCAAATCCTACAACAAATAATTCATTTTTACTAACTCCTCCTAAAGAAGTGGTGTTAACCGGGGGGGTAACCTTTCCGGTACTAGAAACCTTGCCATTGTTCTCCACAAGAGCCCACGAGAATGATGGACCACTTTTCTCAAGAATATCAAACTTAATTCCTTGGCTATATTTTGAATTCTACGTTGGGTTTAAAAAGCGTGTAGGATGAGTGAGATCCTAATTGTAGGAATATATAGGTTCTCCTACAGCTTAGAAGAAGAAACTAGGGTAGAGTAATCTAATTGACCCTCAATGTCACTATAGTTCCCTCCTTCATATGAGGACTCAGACTCAACACAACTAGTTTTGTTTTCTATTATTTCTTGTTCAGCAAGATGTTCCTGGTTTTCTTCCTCTTCCCCCTAGGGGTGGATCATTATAATCCAATATTAAGCTAGGCACATGGACTTCCCTCTTTTTAGGAGAGTGTCCTTAAATTATTCTAAACCTGCACAAATGTTGATCGGCCACAGTGGCTCAAAAAAGACTCAAAGGGGGGAATCTAAAAAAGGAAAACAATAAACACCACTCACTAGAAAGTCCCTAAAAATATTACAATCAAGCAAGAAACTCTTACAATGAAAATCACTTGGTTGCAAGTACTATTCAGTGATGATCTAGGATTGGGGTCTTCCAAATATTATCCTAGGATGATCAGGGCCCAAGTCCAATCAACAAAGATATGATAAACAATTATTCTACTCTATGGGACCAATCACCAAGGATGCAAGCAATTTCCTTCAACAAGTAACCTCCATAAGGATTTTGGGCCACACATTCTATATTTGTCTCAGGTGCCTCAAGATATCCCCTTGCAGTGACCACTTCACGCTCAGTAGTTGATCGGGATGATCAATAGAAAAAGCTTCTATGAATGAGCAGGGAATGCAGGCCTTGTATAACAATTCCTAGACTCAGTGACTGTTAGTGAGTAGTGGTGTCACCCCGAGGAATTGACTTTCCTGAACAGTTCTTAGATACACATATCCCCACGAATCCAAGCAACGGGGGTATTCTAAATAATTGGACTAGCTTATCCTACCACTTGATGCTTGTGTCAAAGTTTCTTTCTCAACAAGCACTGTGTTATTAATGAATTTTAACTCTCTTTAGTGGTTTCCTATTTTCTGAAATTTAAATGGTTTTGGAGAATTTAACTCTAATTTCCTATCTCCAAAATCCTAAGCTAAACTATTATTTGTGTTTCTTACTAAAATAAAATCATAGTAGCCTATCCCAATTACTCTTTGCTTGTTCAAAATGCAATTTTAAGACTTTCGGTTAAGAAAAACTAAGTGCACCTAAAGATATTTCAAATGAAAAGAATCACTCATTATGCAACTAAGACATGCAACTAAATATATTCAAGTGAAAATGCATTCATTTTATTCTTCGGAATGAAAATATGGAGCACCTAAACCCAACTCATTCAAATTTTCACTTTTTGAATATCTTATGTTGTACATGCAATTCCTAAATGTAAGATGAAAATTCATACTAATGTAAGTTTTTTAGGAAAGCTCTAATACCATGTAGAAATAGAAGCTCTATGGTATGAATAAATAGAGCCTTTATTGTAAAAATAAGCACAGGATGTAGATCTAGCTACAAGATCATTCTCACAAGCATACACAAGGAAAATAGAGAGAAGAATAAAGAGACTGAATCACATGAAAAAGTGAATAATGAAAAATTGATTGATTATTACAATAGTAATACATCCTTATAAAGGAAAATTGAGTTGGTGGAAGACAACTCACACTAGCTCATATATCAGGCTTACTAAATATGATAAATCCCCATAGGTGACTAAAGCACTTTCTAGCTTTGTCAAGGACCTCACAAATCAGATAAAGAATGAGTGAGTTGTCATGAGTGATGGAAAAACATGCTAATCCTGGAATATTGAGAGAAAATCATGGAGGATGGGTTGGCAACAAAAGACAACAATTTCCTAGTTGACTAGATTTAACTTATCCAATGAAAAGATGGAATAAAGCAAGATAAAGACATAATCTGCAGGAAGGCGCAATTACTAATTTTGGGAGTCAATAAAGTGGGTAAGATCTAACCAGAATCAGGATAAAGGCACTCCTGGGGTATATATGGAAAGTGTTGACCAAGTGGTGCAAGAGGATGTCAACTATCTAGGCCAGTGGATAGGAAATTAATCAATAATGATTACATATTGTTATCCTAAGTATGGAGTGGGTTTACGATATCCTAACAAGTTTCACATGCACAATGCAATTTTCAGCCTACTTGATGCAAATGGACACTAAAATGCAAGCTAAAATATGAACATGTAAGTGCAAGATTCATTTTTTTAAAGTAGAAATGCAAGTGACAATAAACAAGTTTAGAATTAAATTCAAATGTACCCTTTCAGGTAGAAAACTAGTTTCAACTCACTCCTAAGATTTGACTGAAGAATTGATTTTCATGCACATGTATTTCAAAAGGAAAATGCAAAATGAACAAACAAACAGAATTTTTCAATGCAAAATGCAAATATTTAATTGAAACTTGATAATCAAAATACAAACTAAATGTGAGTTTTGTTTTTTATTTGCAATGCAATAACTTTTTCAAAATCATTTGCAATGTACAACACTGAAATTGAAGTTCATAAAATGATCCAAATTGTTTTTTTCTTTTTTGAAATGAGAAATGAAAAACTAGACTTCAACAATCACACAAAACAACTAAGCAACAAACTTCTGATATCCCTATCAAACATAAGTAAAAGCAGCCGCAAACACAATACTTTTTGGTAACACAAGCATGCAAAGCAGAGAAAAGTACAACAATTGACTTTTAGACTCCAACTAGCAAAAGACCTACCAAGATTCATGGTTTGGTCAATCGTAATTCTTGCATCCAACCAATGCAATCAAGGTATGATAAAAAAAAGGGAAGCCTTGAGCTTTCACCTCCACAGGACAATTAAAAGTACAAAAATGCAAAAGAAAAAGGCAATGAAATCTAAAACAAAGATTGTTTTTCAAACACTTTCCATCCAAAAGACTCAATATTACTAATTAAGAATAAACACATAGAGTAAACCCTACCCCCAAGAGGTATTTACAAGATCATAATAGTCAACAACTTTCAAAATGAATCAACCCAAAAATGAAAAGGTTTTAAAATAATTAGGCTAGTAGGAAAGACCTTTCACCCTAAAACTAGAAAGCACTAACTTAACAAAAAAACCGAGGGTAGAGAATACCTCTGAAAAACAATATAGGATCCTAATAGTCAGAGACCTTCAAAGCTTTTCAAACAACAAATGAAAAGGGCCAAGAGCAAATGGATTTTTCAAAAAAACTTTTTGCTCAAAAGATTAAAAAAAAACGAAGCCAAGATCAATCATAAAGCAAACACGCCACTTCTAATAGGCCCTAACAAGAGTTAAGATCTTAGACATGAAAAGACTCCCAAAAATCCACAAAAAAAAACCCCACTAACTAAGCAAAAAGTGAAAAAACCACCCTATAGGACAAAAACATTGGAGGGATTAAATATTTGCTATATAGAACATTAGGAGTAATTTTCAACTAGAAACACTATTGTCATTCACATTAGGAGCAATCTTGTATTGAAAGTATTATAAAATGCAAGTCAAACTTATGAAATTGGAAAATCAAGGTATCTACTAAATTTTGAGATCAATGAACTTGTAAAAAGACTCTAAACAACCAGGCAAAATGGAGGAACTTGACTAGAAACCCCCAAGCAGATGGCCTCTCCCCAATAGAGTCACTAATTATGTTGTAGGAAAACTATCCAATGACTAGGGTTGAGGTCACCAACATACTAGGTCTTCTAAGACATGCATCTAGGGTTTCATAGTAAGCAAAATAGGGTCTATATACAAGCAAACATACAAAGAGTTTGAAAGATAGAGAAGGATGCACCTCGTTTATGTCAGTCGATCCTATCTTTCTTTGCTCCTTGCTCTGATTAAAATCTAGTCAAACCTCCCAAGTTGAGACCTTCAAAATTGATAGAAACAACCTTCCTCAAACATTTTTGGCAATAGTAGAGATTATTGATGAATTAAAAGAAAAACAAGAACATGGACCTAGAGATCAACTTTCAATATAACAATGTTAATTTCTACATCAACCATGAAATCAACTCAGAATTTGGGAATAGAAAGATGTCAAATTTCTATTGAATAGTATAAACAAGTACAATATTACCTTATTTTTTATTTGAAACCTTGTGAAACCTTGACTCTAGATCCCCTACTTCTCTTCTCCAAAAATCCCAAACAAAACTCTAATGCATAAGGGTTTGAAAATAACTAGGGAAGCGGTTTCAGAATGTAGGGAATATATCAAAGGGAGAGAGAATGGAAGTTCCTCTAGCATAAAAATAATTAGGCTCAAAAGTTCCCTCTCATGGCCTACCTCTCTTTCCTTTACAATAGATGGAGATAGATAGGACTGAATGAGAGGAGGTTGTAACTAATAGGGTGATTACCAAACCATCCAAATTCCAATTTTTATGTACTTTTGGGGATTTTTGGAAAAAAACACTTGCAATGTGAATGAAAGGAGCGATTTCAATAAAAAATAGCTTGTTGTCGGTTCATTAGGAGTGATTTTGTCTTAAAATTCAATTACAAACGTCAAAGTTCTAGGACATGAATGAATGTCTAAGGCCAATGCATCAAATACCAAATCAAGGATCTTCCATCTATGGTGTCCTTTTTTTGTGAGCGGCAATTGACATTTGAAGTGTCGTCATGCAAATGTCGTCATGGATGGAGAAGTGACGATTTGGGATATAACAATATCCTATCATATTTGTAATCCATTTTTGTTCATCTTCTTAACATAATAATTGTTCCAAGAAATACTTGAGACTATCATGATATGTCCTACATTCAAGTGTCAGGCCTATTAGGTAAGGAAACCATTTCACAACTGCATGGGGTATGGCCAACATATATTTTTCGTAAACTAGTTTGAGTAACTTTGTCCCTTTAAGTTGGAAACTCTCAAAGGAAAGAGCCCGCCCTTTTGCATTAAAAATGCACCAATGGCATGCCTTGAGGCATCACATTCCACAATAACGGTTTTTGTGAAGTTAGGCATGGCATTAAATCTACACCAATGGCATGCCTTAAGGCATCACATTCCACAATAAAGGTTTTTGTGAAGTTTTTCAAAATCTTTGGTTTCTTCTTTAGTTCAGGAAAATTACTCATTTTTTAATAAAATTGTTAGAGGTGTTGCCATTTGACCATAGTTATTGATGAACTTGCAATAGTATCATGTTAATCCTAATAATCCTTCAAAATTATTCAATTTTTTGGCAATTTGTCATTCAATCATGGCTTTAATTTTGTTAGGGTACACTTTGATGTCTTCATGAGATATAATATGACCCAAACATTCCACTTTTGAAACCCCAAAGGCACACTTAGAAGGATTTACAGATAGTTATTTCTCCTCCAATAGTTTTAAGAACATGACAACATGTTGTACATGCTCTTCCCAAGATTTGTTGTAGATTAGTATATCATCAAAAAATACTAACACAAATTTTCTAAGGGTTTAAAAATAGAATCCATCAAGTTTTGAAATTTAGAAGGTGCATTAGTAAGGCCAAATGGTATCACTAAAAATTCAAAATGAATTTCATGTGTTCTAGTTGTTGTTTTGAGAGTGTCTTCTTGCCTCATTCTAATTTGATGATATCCAAAATGGAGATACAACACGGTAAAGAAAATTTATCCCTATAATTCATTTAATAATTCTTCAATGACAGGAGTATGGTACTTTTATTTAATACTTATCTTGTCGATCTCTCTCTATAATCTACACATATATGCCAGGAAACTTCTTTTTTGTGAATCATCACCACTACTGTAGCGAAAACACAATGGTTAGGTTGAATGATGCCAACATCTAACATTTTTTTAACCATATTCTCAATATCACTCTTTTTCGCATATGTTTGGTATCTATAAGGTCTTATATTAGGTGATACACTTCCTAGTTGAAAATGAATAGCATGGTCATGATCTCAAGAAGGTGGAATACCTTTAGGAATCTCTCCAAATATTGTGGAATGATTGCTAATAACTAATTGGATATCCATGATAAAAGAGGGCCTAGATGTTTACACGTCTAGTGAGCACAAATGTGCAATTAAACTGATGGTGTCCATCTTTCTAATTGATGGTGTCCCTCTCCCTCTCTATAGGTACTAGTGATAGCCCTTCTAGTAGCCATATTTTTACTTTCAAGTTTTCTTGTTAAACTAAGAATTATCAACTGATTTAGGTTTGAAGATACATACATTATGTTGAATGTTCTCCTTTAAACATCCCATAAAGATATCAAACAAATTATCCCCAAAAATGTTCTTCACGCTAAGACTTAGCTTTTTAAACTACTTAATGTGCTTCATAACTGGACCTCTTTGCCTTAGATTTAGCAATTGTCTAAATAAGATATTTCTCTTAATATCCCCACAATTTAATGTCAATTCATTCATAAATACAAACCAAGAGACAATAGTTTCCTTTGTATGGTCACAAAGCCATTGACACCAAAGAAATTGATCATGTTTTAAATACATGGATGCAATAGTAGCCTTTTGTTTAGTCAGTACGTGGCGTATATTAAATAATTGTTCCATTTAGAATATCCATGTTATTGGATCATTAAAATCAAAATTTATCATATCAATCATGGGAATGAAGTAGTTCCTTGTTCTTGAGTTGAACCCATGCTGACATAGATCATGGAGTGATGAATGATAAAGTGTTGAGAACTCAAACATCTTGTTCTCCTTATACTATTCTTGAGGGGGTGAATCAGGGGTAAAAAGTATTCTTAGCTTCTTCAGAATGCCCCCTTCATATATTTGACATCATCTTTGCTAGCCATATTTTCCATCGTTTCCATCTATTGATCGATGTTTTCCATATTCTACTCCATGTTTTCCATTTTATTTTAGATTTCATTGTTTGCATGTGGTCATAGTTTATCTCTCTAAGGTTTAATTCGTGTAGAATATTTTGTACTACCCTTTGCCATGTTTCTTCACAATAATATATATCTATGGCTACTATATATTTAAACTTTATCACAATTTTTTAGTCACCCCAAACAAATATTTGAATGAAAACTTATGTCAATTGTAAGTTACATACCTTTTCAAACCATGATTTGGAGCCTGTCTTGTTAGCTGACCTTCCACCTAAGGTAACTAAAAAAAATTGGCCCCTCTTGAGTTTGAAATGTTTTAGCTAGTAGTATGGATATATTTTCTAAAATTCCATAGCTTCCTCCACTCCACCTTGGACACAAGTCATACACTAATACCCATGCTTCCTCTTACCAGCCTCCTAGGTTCGACAATTAGTGCCTAGCATATGAACTACCCATTCCTCAGCAACCAACATTATTTTCAGCACCCTAGACCTCCAATGCTTAGCGTTGACTTTCCCTATCCCAAGTTCCTCACTCTCGATATTAATCTATCAAGATTGCAACTTGTCCCTGCTACGAGGTGTAGTTTTTTTAGGTTCACCAAGTAACGATGATCGCTCCACCCTATTTCCGTTAACCCCCATGAACCACCACTGCATCACCCTCCAACCATTGATGGATTTCAAGTCCCCTTATCCCTCTGAGTGGTTGGAAACGTGTTAATATTAGTCAAAGTCCTCTGTAGAGCATCGTGTCCCGAATTTTCCATGCCTTTTGCACACTAGACTAGTCAAAGGGTGGTAACCATGAAAGAGACACTGGTCAAATTTATCACAATAATTACCTGTACATCATGCATCGTACTTGGACTCATAATGATTCCAAGAAATTAATTGTCCTGTGTTAGAATTATGAATCCTTGATGGTAGCACAAATTCTATAAACGAGCTAAGAATCTAAGCACACATTTAACCTCACCGGGAATTGCAAAGAATTAGCATAAAGATAGAAGAAAATGAATTAATGAACACACATTAATGAATGATCAATAAATTATAATTGATATTATTACAATGATAATACATCCTTATAAAGGATATTTGAGTTGATGGAAGACAACTTAGTCCTAGCTCATAAATCAAACTTACCAAATATGATAAACCCCCATAAGTGGCTAAAGCACTTTCCTAATCTATCAAGGACCTCACGAATTAGAAATAGAATGAGTGAATGATGATAAGTGAAGGAAATACTTGCTAATCCTAGAATATGGAGAGAAAATAATAGAGGATGGGTTGCCAACAAAAGCTGCCAGTTTCCTAGTTAACTAGCTTTACCTTATCCACAGAAACGCTGGATAAAAGCAGATTAAGGCAGAATCTGCAGGAAAGCACAATTACTAATTTTGGGACTCAATAAAGTGGTCAATATCAACCCAAAATTATAATAGAAGAAATCATGGGGTATAGATGGAAAGTGTTGACTTTGTAGTGAAAGTGGATTCCAACTATCTAGCCAGCGGGTAGGAAATTAATCAAATAATAATTAAACATTTGTATCCTAAGTATTGAGTGGGTTTATTATATTCCCAAACCCCCATTTAAGTATGAATTTATGATGATATATAAGAAATATAGATGCATATGGATGCATATAGGGCCCAACAACAAGGCTATGGTCACCCTTTAACAACTATTATGTGCAAAAAGATAAGGAAAGAGGAAAAAGCACATGGGGAAAATTGTCCCTCAAGGACATGAGAGGTAAAACGAAAATGTTGAACAGTTGTTGATGCTACTCCAAACTAAATGTTGCCATTCTGTAGGAATCTTATTCTTTCCGAAGAAGAGAAATATGCTCACCTGGATCAAGGACAGCTATAGGATGGAAATTGGGACCATGTAGAACAACTGGGATCCAATGATGTGAAAGCTATTGAGAGTTGTAATCAACTCCAAGATGATGTAATAACTTGAACTTCAAACCAATAGAGATAAACTCAGCTCCAGATAGGTGAAATAGGTGTCCAAACAAATGTATGAGGTCTCCAACTTCATTTACACAGAGAGGATGCGTGCAAGTGATCATGTAGGAACAAAGAGAAGCCATAGGATCAAAGAGTGTGAATGCATGGGCTCCATGAGTTGATATAGCTTCTAAAGAATCCAAAAGAACACTAATAGGCATATTAGTAGACTCATGGGAATACACTGATAACGAATCCTCTGTAGTAGAAGTATGAAAGGAGGAAGGAAGCAGATGTTCAAAATCTTCAAGGAGGCTTTGAGGATTGATGCCAAGAACAAAGAAGGAGATGCAAAAGCGCATGAGATCAAGTATGTTAAGTGGAAAGCCACTAATAGGACTTGATTTGGATAAGCAAACATCCTGAAAGGCACTGAGTTGTGCACCATCAAAGAGAGAAGTATGCACAAAGTGTGAAGGATCTGGCACATAGATCTTAGAATATATGATAGAAGACATGAAGAACAATTAATTTGTGAGTGAATTATCATCAATATCAATAGAAGCTCCATTAGTCACTTATTTTTCATCATCAACATCACAAGAAGATGAGTCAACTTCAAGAGACACATAAAAATATGGCTCTTCAATATTTGCTTCTTGATTGAAGAAGGAAACATTCGAATCAAAGAGGGTAGCAGCAACAAGAACTGTATGAGAAACTGCTTCATCATAAATAACTTCATCAAAGAATGTAGAGGCCAATATATATTGAGAGAGAGAACATGAGGAGATGTTGGGTTCACTCCATGCTTCATCTTGTACTTCCTTCATACCAAAAGCTTTGTCCAAATTGTTTCAAATCTCAAATGGATATTCAGCAGAATATATGAGATGATGTATATTTGGAGACATTCCCAAACACATAATTCCATAAGCTCTATCACAATTATTTAGCTAGACAATCTTCTCTTCATAAGACTCTTATTTGCTCAATGCACCAATGGAGACTTCAAAGAAACATTGCCTCTTTAAGTATGCACTCATCTTTGGCTTCCAATCAGCATAGTTGAAAGGAGATAATCGAGTAAATTTCTAATCCATATTGAAGTTGTTGCACCTGAAAATCTGAAAAAGAGAATTAATTGATGAGCTCCCAAAGCTCTGATAGAATGTCAAGGCTTTGAAGTCCTAGGATCTGATACCATGTTAGAGCTTGAAGCTCTTGATATCATGTAGAGACTTGATGGATTGGGAAACCTTTCCCTCTAATACCATGTTAGAATTCTAAATCCTTGATGGTAGTAGGAATTCTATAAACAAGCTAAGAATCTAAGCACACAATTAACCTCACTAAGAATTGCAGAGAATTAGCATAAGGAGGTAAGAAGATAAATTAATGAACACACATTAATGAATGATCAATAAATGATAATTGATATTATTACAATGGTAATACATCCTTATAAAGGATATTTGATTTTATGGAAGACAACTCATTGCTAGATCATAAATCAGACTTACCAAATATGATAAACCCCCATAGGTAGCTAAAGCACTTTCCTAATCTATCAAGGACCTCACGAATTAGAAATAGCATGAGTGGGTGATGATAGGTGAAGGAAAGAATTGCTAATCCTACAATCTGGAGAGAAAATAATGGAGGATGGGTAGGAAACAAAAGTTTCCAGTTTCCTAGTTAACTAGCTTTACCTTATCGACATAAAAGCTGGATAAAAGAAGAATAAGGCAAAATCTGCAGAAAAGCACAGTTACTAATTATGGGAGTCAATAAAGTGGTCAATATCAACCCAGAATTGGAATTAAATCATTCCTGGGGTATAGTTGGCAAATATTGACTTTGTAGTCCAAGTGGATGAGAACTATCTAACTAGTGGGTAAGAAAATAATCAAATAATGATTAAATATTTTATCCTAAGTATTGAGTGGGTTTATTATATTCCCACATCCTGCATAAAATCCTACGGGTACTTATCCATCACAACCATCAATGCATGATTACTCATCAGATCAGATTTACCCATTTTCCATGCAATCAAATTATTCGCCATGACACCAAGAACCCTCACTACCTTGTCACTCATCCTTCCTGCACCATTCAGCTAGGAAGGGATGTCTAATCTGTGTAGGGGATTAGTTCTCTTAGAGATCTGTATGTGATAATGAATGGGATTAGGAGGGAGATGACCCAAGGCCTGGTCACGTGCCCTGGCACATACCAAGTTCCTAGCTCCCATTGTGATACTAGACCCAAGATAATTTAATGGTATTATTATAATAAATTAATATTACTTTTCTATTCATGCTATTACTATAAATATATTATTATTATAATTATTATTATGGGTATTTAAACTGAAAATATTCATTCTCATCATTATTATTTTATTATTATTATTATTATTATTAACACCCCCTTCACATCCTTCACGTCGTAGTTAACTAACACAACCACATTGGTGGTGGTTGATAATTGTCATAAGAAACATTATTTAATAAAATTAGAAAACACTATTTCACTTGTGACATATATGAACCACCACTAATGTGGTTGTGCTTATAGTGATAAGCAATGTTGCATACAAAATTAAATTTCCTTTATGTTAGTTGTGTTGCAAATTTAGTTTGATGAGCTTTCTAAAATCTAGTTTGATGATCTTTCCAAACACTAGCACTACACAAGTCAACCTCTAAGATCATTTTTATTTAGAAATTTTCCTTGAAGAGAGATTCATTTTCTAACTTCTTTCATCAAGTTATCTTTTGGGGCCCTCAAACATAGTGTCCCGAGTAGAACATTTTTTCTTTATATGTGATTCATCATTATGTAGTTTCATCTCTTAGACAACTTATGATGTCATCGTATTATTGGTTTGTTTGGAGTGTTGTTGATCTTCAACACTTATACCTTGATAGCTCTTTCATCGAATGAGTTACTACTTCAACATTGTCATCCCATGGACATTGAGCTTTGCCAATTCTATGAGATTTGATCTTGATCACTTGTCTATGCTCATTTTTGGAAAACCTTGTTCATTTCACCAATTTGTGGAAATGATTTTTGGTTTCTTTGAGGCTACAATTTTGAAGGACTTGCTGCTTTGAGCTTGCTTTTTACCTTGTAATGATCAAAACATTATGAATATTGATCATTTATAATGTTACCTAATTCCCAATGGGTTATTTTTGTAATATTCCACCATTTTTTGTGCCACAACTTGCCCTAATTCATATGAAGGAGGGATGTTGCATTTCAATATTTATTTGGCCAAATACATTAATCTACATTTTTTGTGAGTATCCCCTAATTCAAGCTTAAAGGGTGATATTTGGTGTAAATGATCTAGCTTGTTAATTAATCTTGTCTTAATGGATGTTTTTATAGACATGGCGTTGTACCTAATCTCTTTATCGAGGTAAATTCCTAATGATTTGTATTTACGAGGTAGTAGTTCCCAAACCCTATATAGTAAAGCCTTCTGCCATTGCAATATTCACACAAGAATACAATGCAATCTTGACATGAGTTTTTCCCTTGAGGGTTTTCTCCTTTAGATTCTTGTGTTAATATTTTATGTGTTTGTCCTACATCTCAATTATAGTTATGTAAGCACTTATATACTAGTTGAATTACCTCAAATATTAAACTCAGATCTTATAAATAGGGCGAGGGTAAACTCATGATGCTCAAGAATATCAAACAAGGAATAAAATTTTCAATTGGAATATTTCAATTCTAGGAATTGGTACCAAGGCACAGTACCCCTAGGGAAGGGTTAGCCTTAATGATGGATTGAAGAATGATTTACCAGTGGGGAAGTTTCCACCAAATTTGCTCGTGGTCCAGGTTCAAACCTAGGATTTTCTTGGGATAGTACTGAGGACCCAGCACTAACTCTCACCCTTGACCCCTTCTCAATTGGATTTATGTAATAATTTATATTTTGGTTCAACTCTATCAAATATTAAACTCATATGCTAGGAATAGAGCCATGGCAAACTCAATCAACAAAAGAATCTCAAACATGGAAATGAGAATAAGTTCTTGGAAGATTTAGTGAGACGATGTGTGGCTGAAATTTTCATTGTCCCATAGGAAATAGGAAGATTGAAAGTATCAAAGAGAAATTGCAAGTTTTGTGCAATCATGTGTAAATTTTCACATAGAATCCGATCAAAGTAGAAAATTTATAAAATTGCATGAAAGCTTCACAAGTGACAGTGGATGTAAGCAACAACTAGTAACAACATCAAGCAATCCACAAAAAATGTTAGGGAGGCATAGTTGTTCTACTTACCATTGGATTGTTAAAAAATATTGATCAAGGATTTGAGACAATCCTAAAGAATCTAGAGATGAGAATCCAAATTCAAGGAAACAACAAGAATTTTAGAATCTTAACAAGCCTACTCTCAAGCTCTAATACCATCTATTATGGACTGAAGCAAGTACAAGGTGGAAGGATTCAAATTGATTGTCCAGGTGAGTCGAAGATGCCAAAATTTGATCTTATGAAAAAATTTGTGATACCAATAAATAATGTGGCATTGTTATCAAGGGCAGTTGTTCCAAGAATGTCCGCTCAAAACTTAGACCATGTGAAAACAATCCAAGCCCTTCGAGTGTGGGGATGGTGGTTTATTAATGGGCAAAGAGATTGAGGTTTTGATTACCATACTAGATTATTTGCAAGCTCCAGAGGATCCGTCTTTAAGAAATAGGTAGGGATGTATGGATTTCGACATCCACTAAGACTCCACATTTAGTTTGGTGATAGAAAAGCTCCTTGAAATGGGAGGAGTGTGGATCTCACGCAAATGGGAATAGATTCTTCCCATTATCATAAAGTGCATTTCATCGTCCAAAAATATGTTGTACAACAATTAAGTTGCACCTCATAACATAATAGTAAATATTGTATAAGTCGGGATATACATCATTGGATTTGAAGCATTTCATGTCCAACAGTGTACATCCCAACCTATACAACAATTAATACTCTATTGCAAGGTGCATGTTGTTTTCCATGTTGGAAAAATGGAGGTAGAACTTGTTTGTGAATGATAGGCACGGGATTGAGCCTATCATTGGTGTCCCATTCAATTTGGTAGGTGTGATGGGGCATATTGTTGATGGATCACAATCTTCAAGGGCTACTAGAGATGTGAATTGGGTCTATTACAATGCATGTTGGATCCCAACTAGCATGAAGTAGGGAGGTCAATGACATATTTGGTTTTTGTAAATTGAGGCATTCATATATCATCCAACAGAAGCATAGGAAGTTAGTAAAGTAGTTGTTAGACCAAGGTGTGATGCTATAATGTTCTTCCCAAGAAATGAATCCTAAAGGAAGTGCCGATGCTAATTTGTCCAATTGCAAATTCGATCTCAATAGTTGTGGTTGGTTTTGAGGGGAGGTTCTAGTGTGGGGAAGTGCATGATCCCTAAGGTGCCTCTTGATTCTCAAGTCAATGATTATATGCAATAGCTAACCCACTCTCTTGAAAATTCCTACATGTTTCCAAGAATACAAGGTAAACCCTGTTAAAAACTTCCTTTTTCGGTTCAATATTTGGGATATGAAGTGGATTTTATTTTTACTCAACTATACCATTTTATGGAGTTTATATCTTATATCTATGTATGATCTATGTATGTATGCCCTTCTGAACTAAATATATAGGTAAAAGGTAGTAGATTCCTTCTAAAATACTAAAGAAATATAGGGGTTGTATTCTAACAACCATTACCATATAAAATATCTCCATGTTCGTTTGGAAGAAGATATATTCATTCTAAGGTGACCAATTCTATGTACCCCATAGTTTGTACCACTTAGTAGTTTCACAATACCCTGTCCCAAGAGGTGATTCCGCACCACCAGTTCTCATATGTTGTGCTACCCAGCCAAAAAGGACGTGTTTGTGCCAACCTGTGAGTCCATAGTTTGTACTTAGGCGCTTCAAAATCTTTGAAAGTACGCATGGATGGAGGAATTATATATATTTATAGATATGTTCTAGCACCCCTTCTTAATGATAGGTGATAGGAGAGTGCATAAGAATGTATATTTCAAGTCATCCTAGTCTCCCATTTAATAGGTTAAGGTATAGAGAAAAGTGGAGTATGGGGTTGGTTAATTAAAATAATCTAATTAAAATAATCTATGTATTTGTTACTCTGTGTTTTGAGAGTTTCCTAATAACGATATTTCTAGTTTTTATTTTTCTAGCCACATTTAGACGTCTCTTAAAGTAGACACTTAATCATGCAACTTTGTAATTAATTCTATCATGTTCATTGTATAACAATTCCGTGTTTATACAAATCAAATATCTATGACAATATATGCTTGATTTATGGCAATATGTAGTATTATATGGAGTCCATGATTGTTGAAGCTATTCAAATAATTGAAAAAGGACTTTGTAACGAAATCTTAAAATAAAGATCTTTTCGCTCTGCAATCTTCTTCTCTGGATTTCAAAATTAATAGGATCTTAAACACTATACCATCCATATGCACAAAACCATTAAACAGGCTAGACTTTGCTCTTTTATTTCTCTAAAGATTCACAATTAGAAATAGCCCTACCAATGCCATTGCTGGTTCTACAATCCTCTACTATGGATTTAAAAAACAATAAGATCTTAAACCCTAAACCCTGCATATACACAAAACTATCTGAAACCCTAAACCCTGCATATACACAAAACCAAGAAATACCCTCTTTTCTTTCTCCACAGATTTACAATAAGAAAAGATACATGAAGTACCACAAATATTAAAACTGTTTTTCTCACCAATTTTTTTTCAACATGTAATTTGTTATTTTTAGTGAGAATCAAAGTTGCATAAAAGCTACATAATTATGGGTTCAAGAATAATTTCTCTATTAAATAAATAATAGTCTCTCTAATAAATAGTAATAATTGAAAATGTATTTTATAATTAGTTCTATGCTCTATAGAACAATTATAAAATAGTTTCTTTATTAAATAATAAATAATAGTTTCAAGTTCTCTATTAAATAATAGTTTCAAATATAATAAATAATACTAAATAGTAATAATTGAAAACGTACTCCGTAATTAGTTCTCTATAGAACAATTCCATGGTGGCAGAAATAAATCTATACATAATCTTGTAATTAGTTAATATATAGTATCATATGAAAATCCATGAGTGTTGAATTTTGGTTGAAAATGGGAAGTACCCAGTTCTATAGAGCATGCTCTATATAACTATTCCATGATGGTAGAAATATTTTTTTATGATAATATATAAATATATACATGCTCTATAGAACTATTCCATCATAGAACTATTCCATGATGGTAGAAATTTTTTTTTATGATAATATATAAATATATATGAAATCCATCAGTGTTGAATTTTATGATAATATATAAATATTATATGAAATCCGTTGAATTTTCTGGATTCGAATTCACAATTTGACTATTTCCTCTCAACTCTGGTAAGAATCACTAAAGTGATGTTTGTGCTTCACAGACAATTACCCAAGGTAAGAATCACTAAAGTGATGTCTGTGCTTCAGAGACAATTACCCAATATCTTATTTGTACCATGAGGAAAGCATTACAGCGTCGCTTCTTTTAATCAAGAAATCACATTGTTTAAGGCCCTCAACGTATTCAGTAATTTTCTGGATTCCATTGAAATCAAAATGTGACGATTTTGGTACAAATAAGATATTAGGTAATTGTGTCTGAAGCATTACAATAGAATGAGATAATTACTGTGCCATCACATAGTTACTATTTCAGAGGCCATGCAAGAATGAGATAATTACTGTGCCAAGAACAGTTTCCATTTCAAAATAAATTACAATCACGTAGGTTCTATTTCAGAGACCATATGCAAGGAGATAATTATTGTGCCAAGAACATTTCCATTTCAGAAAAAATAAAAATTATTTCCGTGCATAGTCTCTCTATTTCAGAGACCATGCAAGAAGAAGATAATCATTATGCCAAGAACAGCTTTCATTTCAAAGTAAATTAATCATTGTGCCAAGAACATTTTGCATTTCAAAATAAGTTCTTGTCGTCATAGTTCTTAAGATTATAGCTCATTGAGAAAATGAAAAAGCAGAAAAGATTTTTAAACGAAGCTGGTTGAATTTTTATTTTATTTATCATCTTCCATACACCCATGGGTATCTAAACATGAAAAAGCTAATAGTAAAGGAAAACATCCAAGAACCTACAAGCCATTAAACCATATTGTCCATTGTCTTGTCTATGACAGTTATCCATAATAATCAACATTGTCTTGTCTATGACAGTTATCCATAATAATCAACACTAAATATAGCCATTATAAAAACAAGATAAAGCTAATAGTAAGGGAAAATATCCAAGATACTATAAGCCATTAAACCATATTGTCCATTGTCTTGTCTACGACAATTATCCATGCTAATCAACACTAAATATAGCCTCTTAGTATTTTGGTAGTATTTTGGCCAACGTTTACTTTAAGCTTCCAAAACTCTACTTTAAGCTTCCAAAACTTTGAAGAGCTGCTGAAAAAAGAGCATGAATATCCTTCAGCCCAATATACTATGGTGTACCAAAACCTGGTTGTAGTGACAACTGTCACCAGGGCTCCCTAAAATCTTTGAAACTTTCCTGCAACAAAAAATGCACACTTAGAACTTACACTTATCTGACATTAAAGTTGTTTGTTCATTAAAAACTTGAAGCTGATCTAGACTTCACAAGAGTGGATTTCTAGCAAAATAAAAAAAGTAGCTTGACCTTGGAATGCAAAAAGTTGAATTTCAGAAAAGTTGGGCCAAATAAAAGTCGCCATCTCCATGATTGCTTTCAAAAAGGACTGCTAAATTGCTAATGTAGGTAACACTACACCTTCTATCAAAAAAATATTGATTTAATTTTGAACTATGTAGAATTTACATAGCGCATGACCCTAAGGGTATTCAGACCATGGCACAAAGATCGTTTATTTGTAACCTAGGCAATATATACCAGCCTGTCAACTTCAAGTTCATCTCTCCTGCTATACAGTAATGTTGGTATTTACATGTTACATTCTTGACTATATCATGCAGGTACTCACAAGCGTCTGTCATCCCCCAACAGAAATGGTAGTAGTTGTAATACTCTGCATCTCACACATCTAGCAAAGTTATATTGTTCTAAAGGTGTACCAGCGGATAATGTTACCAGTGATCAGTAGTTATTGTTGGGACAACAATTCTTCGATATGCAAGTATTCAGCATTGAATAAAGGTAAATGAAAGCAAAAGAAAAGATATAGGAAGGAAATTTTAATAGTCCTTAGAAAAATTACTCCCAACTATCATCTCATGAGTGCATCATCTTCTTAGCAGTAGACCTTATTGCAACAGGATAATATGTAATCGCACTTGTGAATCTGCACTTTGTTAAAAGGAATAGTGAAATAAATCGATATATGGGGCACTGCTAGCAATGCGCAGATACATGGGGCAATACTAGCAAAATGTGGATTAGTGACCTCTGGTAATCCACATTTAGTGAATCCACACATCGTCTCACTAATCTTCAATTTCAACCCTTTAAAATACATTAACCATCACTGAATATTCGTAACAGAAAAATGCTAACATGCATTATTCATCCTTTTGAAGTGATACATCTTATCGCCCTTTTATATTTATGCACACTTACCGGCACAATAACATTTATGATGACCAATGTATCACCTCCCCTTTAATAAACAGTCTCGTTGAATGAAATTTCTCTATCATTCAATATGTATCTATAGAGATAGGTACTGCTATTCTTTTTATCTTTCAACAAATAGAAAGTTTTTGGTTCAAACTAATAGGATCATCGGCAATAGGTGTAAAAGTCAAAGGTTAGGTTCAGGTGGTGGAGGCTGTAAGGGTTTATCACCTGCATGTGACTAGCTAACGGTGCCACGTCTTTCCAGTATTCGTTCATGAGTTAAAAAGTGATCCCGGTGTATAAAGTATAGGGTGTATCGGCGGTCGAGGTAAAATAATGAGGAGCGGGTATCAACTAAAATGGTTGATTTATATCTTTCTGATGCCATAGTAAAGAACCTGCACCGTCTCGCAATCCTTGCTCTCAATTTAAATGCGAGCAAGCGCTTCGCTCCTTCTGATATCAGTCAGTCAATGATACCTTATCAATTAGCGTGTCATGAACTATGCCTTACCTGCTTGAATAATAGGATAGTAACTCCAGTCTGCTTGGTTTAAAAACCCCATCCATAAGATAGAAGCAAGCAAGGGATAGCTGTTGGCTTATGGCCTTTATAAGAGGGATTACGAATCGTACGCTCCTCGTCTGCTGGGACTGGGGATGAGACCAGTAGGTTCCACGTTGTCCGTAAGGTGCAGCATGAGTATCTCTAAACTGGATGTGATGCGACCAGGGTGAATAGAGAACCTCGAAGTAATTGTGTGGCCAATCTAGCAAGACACAAAAGAACTATAATTTATTGAGCAAGTAAACATCTATCTTTCCTACCTGAATGGGTCTATCCCCTCCCTGAGTACCCATTGTGTCTGATCCTCTAAATGTATATAAACATAAGTAAAAAGATCTGTATATCAATATGTTATATATGCAATGTGGTGTGGTTGGAGTGTTTGGTGGTGAAGGCTAAAGATTCAAGGCATACGGCTAGTGTAGCCTGCCCCTGCCTATGTGTTCGTGGCTTAGGTATATTTATTCATCCAGCAGATCAATAATAAGTGCCCATCGGCCCGTAATCTCATGGTCAACGAACGACTACCGTATCGCACGTATTTTTATTTTAAGGCAATGAGAAGCTTTGTGTGTCTATTGGCTATGATCGACTATGATGGCCCCTCTGATTATGTCTATGTCTATTTCAAGCCCAGCGTGGTAGCTAAGCTGAGTATCCAAGCATAGTCTCCAAGCATAGCAATGGTTCCATATAGGTTGTTGAGATATAAGAGGGGTATAGTATTGAGTTCTATGTATGGATAATAAACCACTTTCTTGTTGCCAAGTTAATAATATACGGGGGAATAAATGACCGAAGGGAGAGGACCCTAGGTGGAGCGAATTCATCTCTATAGCTTTGGTTAAATCCGAAGGGATTGGAGGCCAGACCAATTAAAAGACTATAGAGCTAATTACGAGGTTTGACTCACCACAAATGATACGCACTATATGAATTGGTTGTTGGTGCACCTACCTCTTATACTCTTTCCTTTATCACAAGGCTTAGCGGTCTCCTACCAGCAAGCAACGTCGAACCTGGATGTAGTAGTGCCAATACTGGCATCGGCAGCTAAGAAGTGCCTATTAATTAGAATAAAGATTTAACTAAAATTACAAGGGCAAGGACAAAGTTATGCAAGTATAACGTAGATATGAAATTATAACGTAGATATGCGAGTGATTATGTTACATGTCTATGACTAAAAAGTCAGGTAGTAAGGCAAGTAGTTCTTACTCTACAGACTACGGCTTTCACTCTTTATGGGGAAGGGTGGTAGTCAAAAGCTTTCTGACTTGCCTTTCTCTCTGGATAAGAAGGTTCATTGTTCACACACTAATAAGAGTAATTCCCATCATTTCTCTTTGATCCAGGTGGGAAGAATAGTGGTTTGGTGTGATATAAATAGGTAGGACAGCTTGCTAGGGCTCTGGCGTTTTCCCCATTCTCCCGAGATTCAAACAATCTGGAAGAGATGAATCATGGGGTTCCACAGCAACTCCCACTAGAGGTACGCACTATAGATAGATGGACCAAGGGCGAGCTGATCAGACTCCCTCCCAGATCCGGCGGCTATCCAATGGTAAATCCAATCCGAACCACAGGCGGCCTAATTCGTCGTATTTTCTCTCCCCCAAGGCGGGCTGGTTTCGATCCCCGGTTGAGAACAACTAAGCTTCATGGTCTTTCGCCCATAGTCCAAGATCCCCTCTCGTACTAAGATTGGCTCTTCCTCCTGGAGGCACTTTCATATCCCACCCTAGATATCCCATGCACTAGTGATTCATTTCATTTACCTGTTTCCGAAAAAGCTTTCTCTATTGGCCTAGTAAAACAAATGTATATCCACCGCTTTCTATTTCCATATTTCCATGCTTAGATTCTCCAACGTTAGAAGATAATCTATAACACCCGACATAGGAGGATAGAATGGCTGTAATGGAAGCTTCAACCGGAGATGTAAGTGAGAAAGCTGCTATTGGAACTTAACTATTTGCCCTGCCTTTTATAATACATTATTTTGTCTTCCCGACCCGGTTCACCTTGCTCCGCCATTTCCGCTGCTGATTGATCCCGTCCTAGTCCACCCACTTATCATGTTGCTAAGGTTTCCCAACTGAAAGGAGGAAATGATGTTCCCTTGTTCCAAATAAAGCTAGTGATGAATAGGTGTAACGAAAAAAGTTGATTTTTCAGGATTGGAGTAACTATAAAAACTAGAAGAACTATCGAAGGCGTAACACACTTCTAATGGGAATAAATGGCATAACTAGTATCTCCAAGTGATAAGAGTGGGTTGGGTCTACTCTCTCCCCTAAGTTACGGGCAATAAACAGGTACAGGCAAAGGGCAGAGGGAATAATGGGACAGGGTGAGCTTACTTAGGCTTAGAGGCGGGATACCATCAATCGCTGGTGCACGGGGTGTAGCTATTCCAATCTTACTTGGATTCGGGTAACATGATTCGGAATCACTCCCTGGAGCAACTAAACTATCAAATGCTTTATTCAAAGGGCATATCTGAATGCCAATCCTTAGTAAATGCCGATGGCCAGCCCTAGGCGATAGTAGGGTGGACCAGCATTTATGTCTTCTATTGCTAACCCTACGTCCCTTTATCCCCAGCCTCTTTCTACCATTGAGGAGAACCAGGGATCAGCAAACACAGCTGGAAGCATTCCTCGCTATTACGAACTCGAGAACTGCACCTAGACAATCTCACTATCGAATGCAAGCAAGCGGTATCAAATCAATAGTTGGATTCAGAGGGGAGCTTTGGTATGAGCGGAACCAACCGGTGGACCCTTTTTGGGGAATAGGGGCGTAAGGCGTAGCGGAATATTCTCTTCTTGCATCTGGGGTTGTAGACGGGCACTTGAAAAAGCTCCATGGTCCAACAAGCGTACTCTGCCCTTATCACTTGTTCCAGCCATTACTCACTTCATTCATAGGTTCTTCATTCACAGGGTCTTACCATCGGCAAAAGTAACTTGATCATAACGAATTGGAGATTTACTCCTTCCCCTCCTTTGTCGGGAAAGAGCTATGCACCTGTTCTGAGCTTCCAAATGCCTATTTTTGAACCGGTACAATTGATGGGATAATGGGAGCTTCTACTAGGCACTTTCCGATTGATGGAGTTCAGTTCGTTCCTGCGCTTGAAAATGTAGGGGTGGATGGGCAAAAGCTTGCTGTTTCAAAGTATTCAACTTTCAACTTTCGCCATCAAACTCTAGATATAAGCAACAGTTGATTCCCTCCTTTATTGAAGCACGAGCACGAGCAATCGTGAAAAATGTAAGAGCATATCCAGTAGTAGCCGTTGAATAACCAGTGACCCACCAGCAGCTTCAGTAACATCAAAGCGAGTAGCAAAATTTGATCCAGTTGAAGCAGCCGTTTACCCAGATCCAGTCACTTAGCCGATACTAGCCACCTTAGCACTCACTACGCTTATCGATCTATTTACATCTTATATATGATCATCTCTAGATCGATATTTATACCCAGCAGCAGATCCAGGAGCGGTAAAACCAGCAGCTCCAGTAGTATATTTAGTAGATTCAGTAGCAGATGCAAATCCCGCACCCAATACATCAGGTGAAGTTGAATAATAGCCATCATAAGGAGCACCAGGATAAAAGACAGGAGCAGGGGTAGCTGAGTCGGTTCCAGCATTCGTTTCAGTCCTAGTTTATCTTGATTCAATTTCATACCTACTAGTTCAACTTTCCCTCCCTGGTTCCATTTTCTTTTGTTGATATACGTCCGGCTAACCTGATTTTTTTACTGTTGCCACCGCTATCATTTAGCTGCTTTTCTAAGTCGTAACAAGGTAGTCGGGGAACCATTTAATTGAATCCACATCTTTCCCTTTTCCGAGTTTTCATTACGCTTCCATACATCCCAAGCTTTCATTACGTTTCCATACATCTTTGCTCTGCGTTCAGGAAAGCCATAACCTACCTTTGTACGAGTAATAAACCAATATGTGTTCCAACCAATGTATTCCCTCTACTGATCCATGTGCCTTTTCCCTGCCTGTTGCTTCTTCTCTGTTCGATCTAATTTTATGTTTGTATCGGGTCCATGATCCGAAATTGATCGGGTGAATATCAAATTGACACTTATACCTCACCTTTGATTTGCTTTCCTGCCCCTGCCATGTAATGTTATACTGATGGTAGTAGCATGTTTGTTGCTCAAAAATTCATTTCTGAGGGATTATATCGTGGTGGGAAGGGGGGCGATGCCGCATTGAATTGTGTTGCATCAATAGTAGTGGAATTGACAGAGATTCAACAGTGAATTCCGATAGAGTTCATAGTTCTCTCAGAGAAGGTATAAAAGGGCAATCCCAACAGATGCTAGAATGAGCAAATTGAAGGAAGGAGAGAGCCCTGAGAATGGGAACGGATCCCATAGCTCTTCATCGACGAAGTTGAGAGCCAAGATAGGGTGTTCAATTAAATAAGGACTTGTGATAATATCATAATTAATGTAGGCCACCCTTTACGTACCTTAAACCACAATTGTAACCTTCTTTTTTGTACCCTTGAGGGATAGGAAAGGAAAGCTTTCAAAAGGGGATTTGATATGTCAACCAAGTAGTAGTAATAAATGTGATGCTTCAAGTCGGAGCTAACAATCCTTCAACTGCTTATGTCAATCGGGATGAATCGTTCAAAGGCTAGTTTATAGTATAATTTCATCTAAGTTGTTAATGCAAACACACATTTATGAATAGATTTATTGGAACAATTGGGTGTAAGCATGAGGCCTTGCGGGGCTGAGAAAGGTAATCGAATCTATCATGAGGCTGGGACTAGATTGATTGGGATTGGCGTGGAAGCGATAAAGCTATTCCTTGTCATTTCAAGCAGAAGCGACTGTTCCTTCCCCTGTCGGGAAAGAGCTACGCACCTTGTATTCCCGAAGCTCGCTGGCAGCTAATTCATCTGTTCAGCCCACCTTTCCGAACACGCACTACCTGTCATAAGATGGCCGGCAGCAAGCACTCACTCTGGTTGGTGTAATCCTAACTGGTTTTTAGCAATGGGTCAGGACAACCTCTGATGAGCCAACTTGCACCACCACTTACTGTCATAAGACGGCCTCACGAAGCCACTCGATACTCTGAACACTCACTTGGTTGGAGTCATCCTAACTGGTTTCATCTTCTTTCCCAGGACAGCCTCTGATGAGCCAACTCAGTACTACCGAGCAGACCATAGTCACTACCAGTTAGTCACGTCACCAGAGGTTGATGGTACCTTATGAGGCCTCTCAGTAGCACTGGTACATTAATGTCTCTCAGTGGCACTCGTACTGGTTGGAGTCTTAATGACAGCTTGACTTCTAACGAGGCTGACTTCCGTGGTTGGGAGGATCCCGAACAGCCTACTATGAGCCAACTGCTGAGCGACCATAAGTCATGTTGCCGCAGCCTGATGCCTCTCAGTTGGTACCCTTCTGAACATCTTCTGAACACCTTCTGAACTAATAACACCATACCACACCACAATACTAATAACACCATACCACACCACACCACACCACAAGACTCATAATGCCCGAACTAAACAACACACCACACACTTATAATGCCCAGACTAATTCATTAAACTTATCATAAACACCAAACTTATAACCAGAAGAAGGAACACCACTAAACACAACACAACACACCAGACTGATAAGACAAGACACACAACACACCACTAAACACCAACACAAACTAGAAGTCTTCAAGTCAAGAAGTTCAAGGATGGATCATTAAAAGAGCTCAAAAGAAATGACCAGATGAAGGAACTTCAAGTTCACTAGAAAGAAAGAAATAAACTTATAATGCCCGAACTACAACTTATAACAACTTATACAAACTACAACACCAATAAACACAAACTTATAATGCATGGACTAAAACTCATAACAACACCAATAAACACAAACTACAACTTATAAGACATAAGACTTTTAATGCCCGGACTACCATAATAAGGAACTTCAATACTTGATGACCAGACTTACCAGAAGCAAGTACCACAAGAAGGAACTTCACTTTAGAGTCTTAAAAGAAAAGACCAATCAACTTATAATGCCCGGACTACTTACAACCATAAGAAGGAACTTCAATACTTGATTACCAGACTTATAATGCCCGAACAAGATGACAAGATTAATAATGCCCAAACTACAGGACTTAAAGATTAAGACATAAGACTTATAATGCCCGGACTACACCATAAGAAGGAACTTCAAGTCTTAAAGTAAGGATCATTAAAAGAGATCAATACTTTAGAAGCCTTCAAGTCAGGACTTCAAGATGAAGGAACTTAAAGTGCATTGACAAGATGCATTAAAAAGTGCATTCAAGATCTTGATGATCTTGAAGTTAAGTTCATGAACTTTCAGAAGTTCATGAAGCTTCTTTAAAGGTAAATATGGTGTACTTCATGAACTTCTGAAAGTTCACGAACTTAACTTCAAGATCATCAAGATCTTGAATGCACTTTTTAATGCATCTTGTCAATGCATTCATCTTGTAATCTTGTCAATGCACTTTAAGTTCCTTCATCTTGTCATAGTCTTGAAGTTGAAGTTCTTTAAGTACTGCATCTTCATCTTGAAGTCCTGACTTGAAGGCTTCTAAAGTATTGATCTCTTTTAATGATCCTTACTTTAAGACTTGAAGTTCCTTCTTATGGTGTAGTCCGGGCATTATAAGTCTTATGTCTTAATCTTTAAGTCCTGTAGTTTAGGCATTATTAATCTTGTCATCTTGTTCGGGCATTATAAGTCTGGTAATCAAGTATTGAAGTTCCTTCTTATGGTTGTAAGTAGTCCAGGCATTATAAGTTGATTGGTCTTTTCTTTTAAGACTCTAAAGTGAAGTTCCTTCTTCTGGTAAGTCTGGTCATCAAGTATTGAAGTTCCTTATTATGGTAGTCCGGGCATTATAAGTCTTATGTCTTATAAGTTGTAGTTTGTGTTTATTGGTGTTGTTATAAGTTTTAGTCCATGCATTATAAGTTTTTGTTTATTGGTGTTGTGGTTTGTATAAGTTTTTATAAGTTGTAGTTCGGGCATTATAAGTTTATTTCTTTCTTTCTAGTGAACTTGAAGTTCCTTCATCTGGTCATTTCTTTTGAGCTCTTTTAATGATCCATCCTTACTTGAACTTCTTGACTTGAAGACTTCTAGTTTGTGTTGGTGTTTAGTGGTGTGTTGTGTGTCTTGTCTTATCAGTCTGGTGTGTTGTGTTGTGTTTAGTGGTGTTCCTTCTTCTGGTTATAAGTTTGGTGTTTATGATAAGTTTAATGAATTAGTCCAGGCATTATAAGTGTGTGGTGTGTTGTTTAGTTCGGGCATTATGAGTCTTGTGGTGTGGTGTGGTGTGGTGTGGTGTGGTATGGTGTTATTAGTATTGTGAGGTGGTATGGTGTTATTAGTATTGTGGTGTGGTATGGTGTTATTAGTTCAGAAGGTGTTCAGAAGATGTTCGGAAGGGTACCAACTGAGAGGCATCAGGCTGTGGCAACATGACTTATGGTCGCTCAACAGTTGGCTCATAGTAGGCTGTTCGGGATCCTCCCAACCACGAAAGTCAGCCTCGTTAGAAGTCAAGCTGTCATTAAGACTCCCAACCAATACGAGTGCCACTGAGAGACATCAATGTACCAGTGCTACTGAGAGGCCTCATAAGGTACCATCAACCTCTGGTGATGTGACTAACTAGTAGTGACTATGGTCTGCTCGGTAGTACTGGGTTGGCTCATCAGAGGCTGTCCTGGGAAAGAAGATGAAACCAGTTACGATGACTCCAACCAAGTGAGTGTTCAGAGTACCGAGTGGCTTCGTGAGGCCGTCTTATGACAGTAAGTGGTGGTGCAAGTTGGCTCATCAGAGGCTGTCTTGACCCATTGCTAAAAACCAGTTAGGATTACTCCAACTAGAGTGAGTGCTTGCTGTCGGCCATCTTATGACAGGTAATGCGTGTTCGGAAAGGTGGGCTGAACAAATGAATTAGCTGCCAGCGAGCTTCGGGAAGCTGGCTTGATTGAGGGATGTACAGCAGGGAACTGGAAGGGTACAGCTGGGGATTCCTTCTAGTTGATACTATACATATAGCAATTGCGTAAGATCAAGATATGGTAATAAATGCTAGTAAGTTAAGCACAAAGGTAAGTAAGCATCACGTTATCAGAGTAAGTACTGAAGCTGTATACACACACCATAATACAAGGTATATAAGCTATTATATATCACGTATTATATCTAATGAATGGTCACTCTTATTACATGCTATGAGCTCATCCAATTATGTGGCCCGATGAGGAGGGATAGATATAAGATCAGGAAGGAAATATATCTAAGGCAAGCAGCAAGTTCAATCGATCTACAGGCTCAACTGTGGACTATAAATTCTATCACCCGCCCGCGGGAAGCATAACACGAACCGAAAGCCTTGTATCAGTGGGATTGGTAGACAAGATTAGACGGAATAAAGCTGAAAGGAGATAATAGATTGCGGAGATTGGGGTTCTCGGGCTTCTTCTCATTCTGAGTGGCTTTAGAAATGCGCCTCAAGGCAAGGCAAGGTTAAGAATTCTTCCACCTCGATGGACCTTAATGACAACTACGATAATGACCATGATGATATGATAAGTAAAAGGTTTAGTGACTGTACCCAATTTCCCTTCTAAGAAACCATCGCAGTCGAGCCTAAAAAAGCTCCTTGCCCTTATTAGGTCTCTTATGGGCAAGCGGCTCGTACCCCGTAGGTTTTTCAAATTGACACGGATCAACCGGCATGGCTTTTATATCTTACTTGAAGGGAGGGCACTGTAATGAATCGACCAGTTTGACTATTATCAAATTCCATTTATCAACCCGGATGGGGAATATGCCTCTTCTTTTAGTCAAGCTCTCCTTTCGTCGAACCTATTAACCCCGAAACACAAAGGTTGGCTTGAGACAAAAACGCATTTTAATGCTAACATAGATTGATGCATACTTCTCATTTGCTTATCAACTAAATCTCAGTTGCATAGAGAACAACACGCATACATGACCAGGACTAAATGGAAAAACTAGCTCAGACGATTGAACAAAAAACCATAATTATGAAATTCACAAAAAAGATGGACATGCCTTAATATCTGATTGTTTACTGTACCGTCTCTCAACAAATTTTTAAAAAATAGCAATGAAAGATAGGGACTCTAATTGCTAAGAGATACTATAACAATCAGAATACCGACAGTTCTCCACACTGATCGCATCTACTAGAGGTGACTGTAACACTCCAACAAAGGAACAGTCAAACTTCTCAAGTTGTTACAGCCTACAGGAGCAAAGATGATACAATATTGGATGGGATATTCACCACAATAAAAGATCTAAAGACTGAAACTGCATTTATGAGAATCAGTGAAATTTCTTTAGCAAAATAAGGCATGCAATAGAATGGAGATGCTTTCAATAAGAACTTCTATTAAAAGAAAACATTTCATGGTTGCTAAGGTATAAGTAAGTAGCAGCACATGTACATACACAGCAAAGATCATGCAGTGAGAGAAACTAGTGTCATTTTCCAGTCCACAACCAGATAAATTTTCAACTCCATGAACCCAGGAAGGACTCTGGATTCTTATTATAAAAAAGCAAATATTGGGAACATTTCAAACAGAAAAAAGAAATGGATTTAGCAGTTTCTATTTCTTTCACAAGTGAATTGAGAATGCGTTATGGGAAGCATAATTCTGGTACAGTGAATCAATGCAAAACTAGAAGTAAACTATTACGAATTTGCAGTAGCAAAAAGATATCGAAAATAACTAAGAGGAAAAATACCTGTGTATTCATATTTTCATACCATCTGCAAACCTTTAAGAATAGTCTGCAGACACAAGACAAATCAATTCAGTATATAAATCAAACAAGGACAAAAGTACACAGAATTATGTGAATGCACGTATGACACGACATAAGAAACAACTGCTATTTCTCTGGGGGTAAGACATGGCCAACAATTTCACAAAACGAAAACACGGCATCTCTGCATTTACTTGAAGCGATGACCGCAAGAGACTATAGAGATGACACAATTCATAAAATGCATTGCAAAGCCAATGGAATATACTTAGTTGCACAGATACAATACCCAATAACTAACACAGATTACAAAGGAGAAAATGACAAATCCAACCAAAACAATTGAAAATAGGATCATCGTTATGAACTCCTGAACGAAAGGTGCTTTGTAGGTGCCTGACTGTATAGTTATCATCCCCTAACAAATAGTAAAATTAATTCTTTTATAAATAAATAAAACAATGGGAGAAGAGAATTAAGATTCCAATGTATATTAGAACTTAGAAGTCCACACTAAAAATCCCAACAATTATCTCTACTGGTTATGACCATAAATGGTTAGATTTACAGTAAATCTCTCGTCATTACATAATAACAGATAATATAAAAGTTAAGAGCTTAAAAATCAAAACTGTATATCTGAAGGTCAACAGCGTTCATCAGAATCAGCCAAAATGATCAAGCAAAATAAAACTGTGCAGTGGATGGAATTATCTCTTTCTGTGAGATTATAAACTGATCAGCAGACATCTGATAAAAAAGGAGAAAAAGCATGATAGCACATCTTAAGGCTGTCACAGAACTCGTGGCCGCAAAGGATAGTATGACATAACTCCCTAAACAAAATCCAAAGAGAATCTCTTTCAAGAAACTCATAGCACGTTCTTGTCATCTGCATAACTCAGTTCATGTACCTATCATCTGAGTCTAAGAAAACTGAAAATACTACAAAACACAATTACCATCCGTGCTCATTCAAAATAGATATCATTGTGTCAAGCTTCTGCACAGTTACTGGGATAATAACCAAAACCTGCTTCATCTAAGCAAAGTGCAGAGTTCGTTTCACTAATTTAACAAGAGTGTGGAGACAATGAGAGCTAGAATGGAAATATTAGCTGCTTTACCAAACCACACCATATCAAGGATAAAATTGAATTCACAAAAGCCTCTGCAAATTACTAAAATAAAATAGATTCTAGAATGGAAAAAAATTATACTGAAGGTTATAAATCTGACCTCAAATTAAGAGGAACCATCATCAGATTAAAGCTGCAACATTAGGCTTCAAACTAGTTGCTATATTCTCAAAGCTTCATGCTAGCTGCACTTCATCCAGACTATGTTGAAAAGAGCCATTACCAAGTCCTGCCATTTTCTCCAAAATAGTAACTGTAGGATCTGTTCCAAACATGATTGTATGGAATATCATCCCTGGTTCTATCCTCTTCAGTCTATTCACAAACTGAAGAGGATCTATCCCATCATTATTTCCACCATCACTCAAAAATATAACTGTTGGCTTCTTCTTGACCACATTAGGATGACTGGATCCCCGATTAATTACCTCTTCTGCTAGTTTCAGACCAGAGGAATAACTGGTTCCACCAGCTGCAACATATTGAAGAAGCCTGTCCACTATATCTTCCTTCATCTCTTGCATTTCTAGACCAAGTTTTGCTGTATTGTCAAACAGAACCACAGATAAAGAATCATCACTAGTAGTTCTACGCCGAGTAGTAATGAATCGAACAATAGCCTCATAAACACATCCCAGCCTACAATTGTGTCGAGATATAAATTTGACCATGGTTGGTTTTATATCAGGACTGGACATTGAACCAGACTTGTCAATAACAAAAACCACATGATGTGGTGTGTTCTTGGAATGGTCACAGACAAAAACATGACCATCTGCAGTTATGTGACCTGTAGAGGATGCCATTGAGGCAGTTCTTTTCACTGGAGCATGCCATAATTTCTCTGTACAGTAAGATCTCGAGGAACTAGCATCAAGTTCATTATGCTCTTCTGACCTGCAAAGATGATTACACAGGGTAAACTCCTTCTGATCTTCTTCAGTACATGGATCTTCAAACCGCATTTGCTTCCAATAAGTCTCATGGGTAAGCTCATCTTTAGGCATGTACTCGTTGGGGCCATATTTTCGTGTCTCATGCCGAGAGCCATCGTAGATACAACTTGTGCAATTATAATTCATAGGACAGTAAATCAAATGAATGTGTCCCCGACCTTGGGCTTTACAATGCATGTTACACATCTCTGCCACACCAGATTCCCCCCAAGTATATTTCCTACCCTGGATATCAAATTCTTCCTGATCTGATGCAAAATTGACACTCCTCATGTTCCCATGAACCGTATTATGTAAACCAGAATGATTGATGGGTCGTTGACAAAAATACCCACAAGCTTGACATCTAACCCTACAATAATGCACAACGTCTGGATTTAGTGTGTGAAGATGCACACCATCATGGTATCTTTTAAATGGTGGAATGGCAATGCAACAATCCTTTTGCAGACCATTTTGTTCAGAAACGTGTTCATACTCAAAGGAACCTCTTCTGCCCTGAAATGAGCGTGTCTGTCGTACAAGTTCAGTGAAAATTTCACAAATGCCATCCGCTTCACATTTCTTATGACAAGCATGCTCATTACCGCAGAGATGCTCATCACTTGTTAATTCATGAAAGTGATCTTTGTAACCGCAGCTTCTGGGACACCCCTCCATGATGCATTTTTTGGGACAATACCTTTCATGACAAGCATGTTTTTCATGATCCCCAAGCTCAATTTGTATCACACAAGGATTTTTGCAGCTTGGAAGAGAACACTTCATCTTGCACATGTGCTGTGGTGAATTGCACTTGTGAAGACCTTCATGTCCAACCTTCAAGCAACAAGATTTGCTGCAATTGGATGATCTGTCAAAGAAAGAACATATCTCCATACATGTATGATTTTTCTTTTTGCAATCGTGATTCCCATCATGACCTGCCAAATTCCGACATTCCTCCAGTTCATTTCCTTGATCTAATTCAAGAGAACAATATGTGCACTTCTCAACACAAACATGGTTACTCATACAAGAGTGATCAGAGGAATGGCCCTTCTCTAGAACACAACGCCAAAAGCATACAGAACACTTACAACCACATACATAAAGTCCCTGCTTCAATTCTGCTAGGGCTAAAACTGCCTCCAGTTGCAACTTTTGTACATCATTACTGCTAGAAAATTCTGCAGTATTGCTGCAAAGCCACTTTTGAACACGATCATGCCGTCTCTCAGTCAATGCCCCTAAGAAGTCCTGAAATTTAGAATACCATAGATCACCATTTTTGCCTCTTCTTTCCAAGAAACTTTCTAGTCTTGATCTGAGATGACACAAAATTTTATCATTTGATGTAGTTTCATCTAGAGCTGCAAGCTCCAGGCCAGTGTCCTGCAAATCAATGAAGAGATCCCCGAGTTCTATTGAAGTATCGCTTACCACTTCCTGAGTGTCAAAATTCATAAGCACCTTGTTGGTACCTGGCACAGAAAGGCATCCTGCCTTCACAGCAGAAACCAAGTTTCTGCGAAGGATATCAACCTTCATAGCAACACGTTTCAAATCTACAGGAGTCCAATCCTTCGCTGCTATCTGGGCAATAACAAGCTTCAAATCCCTCAAGAAGGCACGACCACTCTCATAACTATGTCCCAGCTCGTCTTCTACAGTAAAAGCAATATCATATAGACTTTCTTGATGATATTCTCGTCGAGTAAAAGGAGGCATTGCAGCAAAGCTCCACCATTCCTCCATACATCTTTATCAGAAAGTTTTCACGAGATCTTTTACAAATTTGTAGAAGTTTTACACGGAATTCATCTTTCAATTCCTCGACATCAGAGACATCCACATCCTTGATAGCAATATAAAATAGCCCCTTGAATAGCTTTTCATCATCCTTCACCAAGTTCACCCCACTTTGGAAACGCTGGAAGATAGCTTCAGTCTCCTTGTCAAGATGAAAATCCTGATTAAGAAACAAAATACCACAATTGGTAATTAATCTTTGAGTAGTTAGGACAATTTAAAGGAAAGAGCTGAGGCCACAAAAGTATGAGAAAATCAAACCAGCAAAACCAAACAAATAAGACACTAAAGTACGAGAAAATCAAACCAGTAAAACCAAACAAATAAGACCATTCACAAAACAAACCTTCTTGTTGAATATTGTTAAATTACTCAAGGCAGCATTTAGGACTGAGAGTAACATGTCTTCTTGTTCTGTTCTCTCAAAACTCCCCAATCCCTCAAAGTCCATCAGCACATAGAGGCAATTTGAATCCATCCGCACTGTCATCCACACTCCATCAGTGCATCTACCCCCTGCTACATCAAGAAGGGAGCCAGACAGATGGTTTAGTAAGTATGACTTACCACTACTTTGTTTTCCCATTGACGAGACCACCTTGATTTTACCATCCCACTGACCCAAGACAGCATCGTATAAGCCGAAGCGAAGCAAGTTTGCTAGTGATATGCTATCTGCATAAGTGTGGTGTGGAGGTATCTGAAGCCCATCAAGCAATGGCTGTAGTCCATTGTTTTCAGCCCGAGTTATTTGGATGGGTACAAGACAAATAAGTTGACATATTCAGTTTCCCAAAGGCCTTTTTTTATAAAAAGGGAACGAGACATCTACACCATTTGAATCCCAGTTTTCAGACATGAGAACTTGAAACTGAATCCTAAGATTTGAAAAATCCTTTCCTTTTTCTTTCTCTAACCGTTCAATAAGAAGCTTCAAGTATTCTTCAGATTTTCTTTGTCCATCGTTATCTCCAAGAGTATCTCTTGACTTTAACAAAACATGGAAGGTAAGATCCCTGATTCTTCCTCTACAGAGTGCAGAACTTACAGCATACTTATCAAAAATGTGATAAATGTAGTCTAATGTAGCACAAGTCTTCTGAGAGCCCTGATCCATGGAATACTTACAATCTCCTGAATTTGACTTGTGTTTTGTTAAATCTTGAAACTCCAAGACTTCCGTTGCTGAAACTAGATTCAACGTATTTGAAGAAAGAAAGCCAGTAACAATACTGAAGTACACAAGGTGAACCTGACAACCATAGCATACAAGCTTCACCTGGAAATCACTGAGATCACCAACATCTTCAGCATTTATATCCAAGGATATATGCTTCAAAAAGGACATAGCATCGCCTAACATGTAAACTTTGATCTCCAATTCTGATGCATCCTTGCTTTCTTCAGCGGTTTCCTGAGAATAAGATGAAATGCATTCCTCTTTGTTATGTGAACACATTGTAGATGTCTGAAAGACAAAAAGAAAAGAACCATCCCCCGAAATGCAAGCATTTAAAAAACCTGAAGAAAGAGTAATAGGCTTAGGTTTCATCAAAGGCTGATGATGAAGCTCTACCACCCTAACTCTGTTTGTGTCGTCAACTAGAAGCAATTCTGCTTTCCCAGGAATACACTGCATCCATATTATACTTGTACTGCCAGAAAACAATTCCAGCATAATTTCTACACCTGTCCAGTCTATATTCCGGAATGATTCATCAAACCTGTATATGAAAACCTTGGATACGTGAGCATCATATAAAGCCAGGAATCGGGTACATTCATCAAAAGCAACCAAATCAAAACCCCGTTTAAATGTGCGAATAGGATTGCTCCCACGCATAAATGGTCCTAGCTTTGGGGACATGTACAAGTTCAGGCTATTAAGTACTTTGTCGTGGATAAAAACCAGCAACTCACCAGATCTCAGAAATGCTACCTTTTTTATATCTTCTATCTCAGGATCACAGCATACTATTTCAAATGGGTCTGAGCAAGATGGGGTAATGCAATGCATGGAATTTGAATTTAACTCATCTAAGTCTTTTTTGTTTGGTGCCATCTCTACAATCATCCATTGTATACTCGGCTTTTCTTCTTCTTCAGTTGAAATTCGCAAACTTACCTCTGAAGGTCCTAACCACCCCATATATGACCTTCCAACAGAGCAGCTTTCAATATACCCACGTCTTCCGAGCACTCTTCTTTGGGACAGATTTTCTTTTGTTTGAGTAAGAAATGTTTCCCGTTCATTTTTGAACTGCTGCTCCCTAAGCTTTTCTGCTACTTTTTCGGATTCAATATTTTTCTTAAGCAGGGGTAGCATATCCTTTCTAATCATTGACAGGACATTTTGGCTGAATTCTTCTTTCCCATCTCTGTAGATAGATGAACACAGGTCTTTCCATGTGTCAATGGAAAAAACAGCACTTCTCAAGGTCTCATCAAGTTCTAAATTAGAAAACCCTCTTTGCCATTGCAGATATGATTCTTGCAACTCTGGTGAAAGGTCTGCTTTCAAAGATTCTAAGTCGGACAAAATAATATCAAGGCTACCATAAGTAAGGAAATTCTTCATATCAGAAACATCAAAATTCTTTACTTGGTCTAAAGTATCGTCGCTCATGAGAAAAGCCAGCAGAAGCTGTTTTTCAATGGAATTTCTCTCTGTGATCAAAAGTTTGTCAATAATAGGCTGACCAAATCTCTTCATTTGCTCTAAACTGCCATTGCTCATAAGGAAACCCAGGAAAACAATATTCTGCGCTACGTTTAGTAATTTTTTAGGAACTAAGGGTTTTATCCAATCATGTAGTGCAATGTCTGAAGCTTGGACGACTTCTACAATCCCTGGTAACATATTTATGCTGCTTACAAATTGAAGAAGAATCTTCTCACCTGATACTACAGGGCGTTTCTTTAGAGATCCAACTTTTGTAATAGGCAAAATCCTTGCCTTTTGGTTTGTATTGTCACCTTCACTTGTGCACCTCAATATAATCTCTTCTTCAAACAAAACCAGGTTAGTCGACTTCTGAGATTTTTCAATGATAAACCCTGATTCCATCCCATCGGAGGGATGAAATTTAATCTCCGCGCCAGCAAAAAGTAGCTTCTGCTTACCCGACTTGCCACCCCAAATTGTAACCAACCGATGTTCCAATTGCTCGAACCTGTTTATTTGAATAGGAATCTCCTCAACTCGATTAATGTCCCTGTTTTCAGATGTTGAATCGGTCATATATCGAATAAAACTGCAGCACTCAGGTAGAACCTGGAGAAAATTCTGAAAGATTTGATCTTCTAATTCATTAAGCTTTGATTGGATGTTGCACTTCCGACTCTCCATGCGGCGACCTTGGATGGAATTCTGCAAGTCTATATAACTCTGGTACTGAGGCAATGCAGAATGCTTTAAAAGAGAAACAAAGTCCTCATTGCACAGCCTCGTGAAATCAAGATCATACTCTTTGGACATTTTCTCCAACTCAAAGCCAAGTGCACTGGCATTAATCTTTTTTGATTGAGTACTAATATACTGTCTTGACCGTTTATAATTAGCAGTGAGAAAAGCACATATGTGATATCCTTCAGCAAAGAACAATGTGTGTTTGGGTATTGCCAGGCCTTCAGGAGGGGCCATACTGATATACCTTCCAATGTTTACGTTGAACCCAGGCGAAACCCTGACATCATTTTCAGAATTTTGGACATGACTTATCTTGAGCCTCTGAGTTCGTCTCAATCTACGAGAAGTGGTGGCGACAGAAGCAGCTAGAGCTTCAAGAAAGTTATGCTCTTCGACGCACACAAAAACATCATCACACAAATCCACCACATACCGTATGAAATTGCAAGAAACCTGTTTTCTTGATGCATCTTTGAGATGGGTACCTTGATGCCAATAGAAAACAATTATGACATGCTTCAAAAGACCAACGTACAAACCTGGTTCAAACTTGTCTTCCTCCATTTGCTTAAGAATGAAATGATCTACAACATCCATCTCTTTCAATATTCTACCCATCGTTAGCTTGTCCCCATAGAAGCCAATTGTCGGTAAGGATAGTTGATTCAAGGAGTTAAAATCGATTCTGATATCGGGACATTGGTTTTCTGCAGCTTTGGGTACCATTCGATTGCAAAGACGTAGAATCTGCTCTTCTGGTAGATAGACCTTCTCTACGAAGCTCAATTCCTGTTTGTCAGAGACAATTTTCATAACTTGAAAGAGAGAGCCCTCCAAATCCTTGTTTGAGGCTTGACCAGCAGCAGTCTGGTTCAGTAACTCAAGTTGAAAGCCTTCAGAATTCATCAATGCAATTGGGGATTGATTACTGGTGATAACTGTTTCTGGCAGTGAATCAAGCATCTCATCTGGAATCGATTCCGGAGGATTTTCAAGTATCGAATTCATCAATGCAATTGGGTTTTGGTTACTGATCATAACTGCTTGCAGTGCTGAATCCAGTGCCTCATCTGGAATGGCTTTTGGATCGTTTCCAACTGCAGATTGCATCACATTGGAATAAGCATGCTGTGAGGACTTCAAGTGCTCCACCATCTCTTCATTCGCCAACCATATGGTATGAGCAGAAGTGAAAATTTGAGGCTCACAGGACGTTTCTTCCATAATTTTAGGTGAAACTGCTTCCTCTGTGCAAACTGAAATGCCGGTGCCAAAGAATTCAGGTGAACACAGCATTTCTTCCTCCTCCATCTCACTTGGAGACGGATACCCACCACCCATCGTAAGTAATGATAATCTACATAAAACAAAACAAAAACAAAAAAAATTCTCAAAGAACAAAACTCTTATCTTACAAAGACCCACAAAAGCACTTGTGCTGAAAGGCAGAAACGATAATATTCAAATATGGCGAATATATTGACGTATAGATCAGATACAGAAGCAGATTTCAATAGCTCATTTCATTTCATTCAACTCAAGCATTTTGTTACAGTTCAACAATTGGAAACAAAATGCATTAACTTTTACCTATATAACTGCAATGCCGACTAGAAGAAGAGACCCCTAGTAGAGAAAACAAAATACACTAAAACCAGACGAACAAAAAGAAACAGATGGGCAGATTTGGAAAGCATACCTAACAGCTTCTTGGTACCAAATTATATGCCTCTCAGCTTCTTTGATACCAAATGAGCTTAATACTGGAAAACTAGAACAAGGGTGATGCGCAATAGGCTGAACGCGGATTCAAGGAAGGTAACTCCTGAATTTATATAGAGTGTGCATGGCGTCTTTGAGAAGTAGAAAAATGCTTGGCGCCAGGTGCATGGCCAGTTTTTTTCGAAAAACGAGAATATTTAATCGAACGAAGGTTTTTCCTCTTTACTAATTTAATATAAAATTAGTTAGTATTATTAATCATTACGCGTGCAGATCGCAGTCTGTAGTAGTTGCTATTATCAATCACCACGCGTACAAATCCGCCGTTACCATTTCGTGAATCGTGAGTAATCAATGTACATTAATAGCGGTTGGATTTATCATGTTAATTTATTTTTTATTGATATTAAAGCATATACCAAAAAGTATATTAATAATGGTAGTTAATGTTAAGGTGTATTATTTATTGATGTTAAGGGTGTCCGATCGTTAATACCATAAAGTATATTAATAATTGTAGTTGGGATTCATTAAGTTAATTCTTATTTATTAGTAATATTAACTTTTGAGGTACTTGAGTAGTTGGGATTTGGGAAATGTAAATGGGTAAAAGTTCAAATCTAAGTGGATGAAAGTTTTTGTGCGATGAGAGAGGGAAAGTGTTTGAATTTGTTACGTTGGTTATTCGAAGGATATTAATATATGTTGCGTTTCTCTTGAAAGGGGTTGAAGTAAGATATGTAATCTTAGACATAACAAATGAGATGTGTAATGTCATAACAAATTAGATATGTAATGTTTATGTTTAATGTTTCCAAATAAAAATGAAAAATAAAAATTTTATAAAATAGAAAAATTGTATATCAAACATTAATATAGATTGGATCAAATGAATAAAGACAATTTGGAGATGAATATAGTATAGTGGAGGAGCAAAATGATAATGGATTTGAGAAATAGCATAGTAATGGAGGGTTCAAAGAGCTTATAAGGAAGCCTTGGGTGGTAAAGACTAATGTTTCTCTCAAGAAGAGGTGATGACTTTCCCAACAAAAGAGCCCTTAAAAGCCCTCATTGCTTTCCCTTCAAAAAGTTGTATGGAAAAAGCCTCTATGAAAATCACATATCTCGTTTGTATCCTACGATTGAGGGGTTTTATCTACAAGTTCAGGAGCCTTTGGCCTCAAAAGAAATCACTAAATTCTTGGATCACAATACACCAATAACTCAAATTGAAATGTATATTCCAAAAGATATGTTTTATTTATTGAATTGATCATTTTTACAAGGAGTACAATGGAGCTTTTTATAAATAAAGGGTTGCCATTAAATGATTTGACCTATCAAGTTGTTCATTAATAAATAACAAATTACTTAGTTACTAAACTATTTAGTTTTATTACAAGTCATCCCTCTCTAGAATACTTCGTCCACTAAGTATTGGTAAAGATGGATGGCAGAACGAAAATCTTCATTCTCCCATGTAGCTTCATCATCTGGTAAGTTTCTCCACTTGATAAGGTATTCATTAACTCGTCTGGAGCGAAATTTTCTGGTTTTAATTTCCAAAATGCATTATGGTTCCAGCACTAATTTTCCTTCAACGTCTAACATAGGCAATTCAGTTTGTATGTGAGTGGCTAAGCCCAATTTCTTCTTTAGGCATGACACATGGAAGACATCATGTATTTCTCCTTTATTTGGGATGTCTAGAGCATAAGCCGCCTGTCATGCTCGCTTTTGAACTTGATATGGGCCATAGAACTTGGGTGCAAGTTTATGATTTTTGGAATTTTTTAGTGAAGTTTATTTGTACGATTGAAGGCGAACAAACACCCAATCGCCCACTTCAAATTCTCGATCAGTTCTTTTTTAGTTTGCTTGTCATTTCATGCGGTTTCTTGCTTGTTCGAAATGGTTCTTCAAAATGTGGATGACCTCATCGAATGTCGCTAGGTAATCTCTTGTTGGTGGAACTTTGAAATTGTTACTGACATATTCTCTTACTGTAGGAGGTGGATACCCATATAAAGCTTCAAAATGTGACATTTTTGTTGATGTATGATATGTACTATTGTACCACCATTCTGCAAGGTGTAGCCATTGTACCCATTGAGTTTTTCGGTCGTTCACAAAATTCCTCAGGTATCCTTCAAGGCATTTGTTTACTACTTCTGTTTGTCCATCTATCTGGGGGTGGTACAAGGTACTCATAGTTAATGAAGTCCCAACTTGGTGGAACAATTCTTTCCAGAAGTTGTTGGTAAATTTGGGGTCCTTGTCACTAACAATAACCTTGGGAAACCCATGGAGCTTAAATATAGTCTTTACATAACTGTCTGTGACTTGGATTGCTTTTGCTTTGGATGAAATACTAATGAAATGAGCATATTTTGTTAATATGTCAACGACTACAAATATATTATCCTTTCCTTTTGATGTAGGAAGGCCGGTGATAAAATCCATGGATACCTTAGACCATTTTTGGGTTGGAATATAAAGGGGTTGTAGGAGACTAGGGGGAGCCACCATTTCGAACTTCTACCTTTGACAAGTATCACATTCAGCCACATATTTTTGGATGTCAGACTTCATTCCCTTCTAAAACAAGGATTAGCGGGTATTGTGGTATGTTTTAAAGAAACCAACATGGCCCATTGTTGGGGAGTCATAGTTCTCTTTTAAGACTTGAGTTTTGAATTTTGATGAACTGGTTAAATATATTCTTTGTTTGTACCATAGTATGTCTTTTTCCCATGAATATTTGGAGTTTGTTGCTTTGTTGTTTTCAACTTCTTCAAATAGCTTCCTTGTCTTTGGGTCTTTCACATACTCACTTTGGACTTCTGAAATCCATTTAGAACAACTATGGATATGGCACATAGTGAGGCATCACTCTCATGTTTTCTTGATAAGTTGTCTGCAACCTTATTCTCCTTACCCTTTTTATACAAAATGTCAAAATCAAAGACTTGGATTTTGCTTACCCATTTCTGTTGTTCAGGAGAGATATTTTTTGAGTTAGAAAATACTTCAGGCTGTCGTGGTCTGTTTTAACAAGAGATTTTTCCCCAAACAAATATTACTTCCATTTAACAAGGGCATGCATTATTGCCAACATTTCCTTATCGTATGTGGATTTTGTTTGCTCACTTGGTTTTAACTTTCAGCTTTCAAAAGCAATGGGATCTTTATCTTGCATGAGAACAGCCCCTAAGCATGTCCCTGAAGCGTCACATTCAAGTATGAATGCCTTCGTAAAATTAGGAGTTGTAAACATTGGTGTGGATGTCATTAGGGTTTTCAATTGTTCAAAACAAGTTTCTACATCCTTATCCCATCTTAAAGCATCCCTTTTTAATACTGATATTAAGGGTGCAACAATTTGGGAATAATTGCAAACAAATATTCTATAATAACATGTTAGACCCAGAAACCCTCTTAACGATGTAATTGACTTGGGGGACGACCATTCTCTGATCGCCATAAAAATTTTCGGATTGACCTTAATGTCGTCGGTTGAAACAATGTGCCCCAAAAGTTCTATTTCCTTTTGCCTGAAACTACATTTTGATTTGATAGCATGAATTTATTTTCTTCTAGAAACTTCAATATTGTTACTACATGTTGTTGGACATTGGGTTCAACGCTCCTTGTGAGTTTCATGACATGGACTAATCGCCTCCCGAGATCCTAACTCTGGCGATTGTGGTGGAGATTAACACCTGTGGGTTTTGTTCTAACGACAATCGAGAGTCGAAAAAATGGTATCAAAGCAAAAGGTTAAGGGTTTGAAACTCACCTGGCTAGCGTTGCGGGGGAGATTGTTGGACATTGGGTTCAACGCTCCCTGTGAGTTTCGTGACATGGACTAATCGCCTCCCGAGATCTTAACTTTGGCGATTGTGGCGGACATTAACACTTGTGGGTTTTGGTCTAACTACAATTGTGAGTTCAAAACATCCTTGAGGTGCAGGTTCCAATTTTTACTAAAAATAAAGATATCACCAAAAAACACTAGTACGAACTTCCTTAGGTAAGGGAGAAACAAGTCATTCATTATTGCTTGAAATGTTGCTTGAGCGTTGAATAATACAAATGGCATCAGTCAAAATTCATATAAACCTTTGTGGGCGCAGAAAGTTATTTTGGGGGCATCTTCTTCTCGAATACGGATTTGGTAATATCCTGATTTTAAGTGTAGTTTAGAAAAATATTTTGCACCATGTAGCTCATCAAGCAGTTCATCAACAAAGGGAATGGGGAATTTATCTTTTATGGTGACTTTGTTTAACACTCGATAATCAATGCAAAGTCTGTAAGATCCATCTTTTTTCCTAACGAATATGACTGGTGTAGAGAAAGGACTCTTACTACGTGTGATTATTCCAGCATCTAATAGTTGTTGCACTAAACATTCAATCTTTGATTTGTTCCTATGAGATTGTCTGTATGACTTTTTTTCTAATTGGAGTTGATCCTAGCATCAAATCAATGATGTGATCCCCAAAATGTGGGGTTGGGAGACCATGAGGAGGGTTTTGAAAGATGTCACTATGTTCCCCTAGGAGTTGTTCTAATTCACATGGATCAGTATTTTGTCTTTCGTCAGTTGTTCTTCCCATAACATAGCAGTGTACGAAGAAGGATTTAGCTCCATTTTTTTATCATCTTTTCCATTTTATTGGATGAGACAATTTGGGGAGGGGGGCAATTAATACTACAAAGCTTATATTTCCTACCATTTTCACAGAACCTTATAAATTGTTCTCATAATTTTAATCCGATTGTCCCCAACTTTTCCAACCATTGTGCACCTAAAACAATGTCAACCCCTCCGATTGCCATAGCATACATTGGTGATCTTAGCTTGTAGTCTTTTATAACTAGTTATACTTTAAGGAATTTACCATCGCACGATGTGGTCTTGTTTCCTGGTATCGATACTTGGACGATGGCGGTAGGGTAGATGAATATGTTTAAATGTTTTGCTACCCCAGAGTCTATGAAGCTATGTGCACTCCCAGTATCGACCAACACCATCACCTTAGTGTTTTTTATATGGCCAAACAATTCGAGGGTTTGGGGTTGAGAGATACATGTCATTGCATCCACTAAGAGCATTGGTGTGATGTTAGCCTCCTATTTTCCAGTCTCATTGCTATCTAACTCTGTGTCGAAGGAAGGATGCATCGCTTGATTCTTCATCATTATCGTCACTCGTATTACTTTTTTCGCACAAGAATAGATTCTTATTTTTACATTAATGTCCTAGACGCCAATTAGGGGCATTACACTTATGGCATGGATTGTCGTCATTTTTCCCATTTGCTCTTAGGTGGGGTGGTGTTAAACCAACAAATGTTGTGATTTTTGTTTTTCTTTAATTAATTTTTCTTTTTTACGGCCTTGTTCCACATCTTTGACGTCTTATAATTTATCTCGCTTTGAATACTATTTTATCCCACCAATGGCAATTTGTAGGAGTTGTTCTTCAGTTATATTTTGGACACGAGTGGCCAAGACCAATAGATTGCTAAAATACTCATCCACTATTCCTTCTTGTTGTAAACGAGTGAGTTTGTTGTAGATTTAGGCTTCTTCCATGTCTTGAAATCGTTTAAAGAAATTTTTCTTGAAGGTGTCCTCCTAGCTCATCTCCCTCACGACCGTGACTCCTCTATAGTTGTTGCCTCCAACTCTCCACACCTCAACACTTCACGGCTCCATCCTCCTTCTTCCATCACACTCCATTCCCCTGTTCCTTGCATCCTTGCTACTCGTTGCTTTACACTACTCCCAATCGCCCACTTCAATTACGTTGCTCTCATCGCCCACTTTGATTACATTGTACCACTTCTCACTTCTTCCCACTTCTCACCTCTACGCTATATTCCAATAGTTTTTTAGAAAAATTATAATATTAAAGTAATATTATTATTTAGTTTAATATTAATACTTTTAAAACCTTTTAAAAAACTATTAATTATTTTTATTACATATAATAACATTATTAATATTTATTGTTATTGTAATTAAAAATTTAATAGACACAGACCGTTTCATGATGGTTTTGTGGCACAGATTTGAGTCATTTGTTTAGAATTCAATTGACAAGTGATGGTTTTAATTCTGTTCATAGTATTTGTTATCTGAGTGATATTGTCAGTATCATACTTTGCAACAGGATGATGCGAGCTTGTTTCGGTGACCAATTTTTGTTCGTGTGGGACAGAACATAAAGATGTCCTTTTGTTGAAGTATTTGCTAGGTATAGTGCTGCGTTTTTAAATAGGCCTGGATTATATGTTATTTTTTGGAGCTGAGCTTTATTGCTGAAGTATTCGCCAGAACTCATGCTGGTTTATGGGGCACAGTTGAGTCATTTGCAAGTGATGATTTTAATTCTGCATATGAGGGGTCAGCATTATACCTTGAACTGGATGGTGTCGACCAATCTTTGTTCGAGTGGGCCAGGATCTAAACGTTCATGCTGGTTTATGGGGCACAGTTGAGTCATTTGCAAGAGATGATTTTAATTCTGCACAGTATATGTTTCTATATGAGGGGTCAGCATTATACTTTGAACTGGATGGTGTGAGCTTGTTTCGGTGAACATTGTCGACCAATCTTTGTTCGAGTGGGCCAGGATCTAGTAATGCTGAGTTGAGAGTTTTTATTTAGGCCTGGCTTATATATTGGAGAAGAGCTTAGTGAAGAGGCAGAGGACTATGCAGAGATATGGTTCTTTGTTTTGGTTAGCCTGGTTTTGTTGATGGTTTTGTTTTTGGATAGTATGAGACTGTTGATATGTTGATAATATGTGACAGTCAATTTGTGATAATGTAGGGATCTTAGTTATCCTTTACATGTGCAGAATGTAACTTTTTCTTTTATGAAATAAAATTACGACTTTTTCCGAGGAAAAAAAAAATTTAAAATTTAATAGTTAACATATCCCCAATCCAAAATTAGCAACATGAATACAAGAAATACAGAGAGAAACCCTTCGAAGAACAAGGATGCATCCATAAAGTCAGAAGATGATCCAGTTCAAAAGATATTGGCAAAGCTTGAGCAAAAAGATGAGTACATTCGCGACCTAAAGCTCAAAATATTCTCACTAAGAGAGCAAGTTAAAGGAGGCAATAACTCACATATAGGCCCAACCCACAACGTCCTTCACAAGGTCAAGATCGGTTTACCAAAGTTTGATGGCAAAAATAATCGAGACGGGATTCGATGGATCAACAAAATTGAAAAATAATTGGAAATGTACAATATCGATGGCGACGATGACAAATTGAATGTTGCAGCAATGTACATGGATAAAACCGCTTGTTGCTAGTTCGTATAGCGGGACTCAATAATGAAGGGAGGAAAACTAGTTAGAGACTGGGACAACTTCAAGAAAAAATTCTTTAAAGGATTTCAAGACATGGAAGAAGTCGAAATCTACAGCAAGCTCACTCATTTACAACAAGAAGGAACTATGGATGAATATTTTAGCAATCTATTGGTCCTATCCACTCATGTCTGAGATATAACTTAAGAACGCCTCCTGCAAATTTCTATTGGTGGGATAAAACAGAGTATTCAAAGCGAGATAAATTATTAGACGTCAAAGACGTGGAACAAGCCAATCAAAAGTAAAATTAATTGAAGAAAAGAAAAAATCAGAACGTTCGTCAGTTTATATAACACCCCACCTAAGAGCAAATGGGAAAAAAGGACGACAATCCATGCCATAAGTGTAATGCCCCTAATTGGCGTCCAGGAAATAAGTGTAAAAATAAGAATCTATTCCAAAAGATATATACCAATCTCTTTGTGAGACAAGGTTCCTTCTTTGTTAATCTTGAGTGAACTAACCAAAGGTAAAAACTTCTTTGAATTGAAGATATGGTTTATGAATTAGGTAGGTTTATTCACGTCGCATTGGTCCACATGATTCAATACTCACCTGGGAACCCCTTCGATGGATCCAATATGGCTTGAACTTTCATTTCTTATGTTAGAGTTCTAGAATGAATATTATTTCAAACTATTATGGGATGTGATTGGTTTCTTTATCAATACCTTAAATATCACCTAGGAAATGAAGATGGCAACCTATGTAAGGATTTACATCAACATGGATCTCAACAAAACCATCCATGATAATGTCTCAATCAAATTGGGAGAGAAAACCCACACTCAAATTCTAGAGTATGACATTGATTTCTTTGAGATGTAGAACCTGCAATGAGTAGAAGAACTTGGAGAACAAATGCTCATCAAACCAAAAATGTCTAAAAAAGTTGATGATAATTTCAAGAAACGATCTCATAACAAAATATCAAAAGTAGAGAACCTTAACATGACTAAAGGGTATGGAAACCCTCATATTTTTCTCATAGAAATCAATTTGAAGTTTTGGATCAAGTTCAATAAATTTCCACCAATAAGGAACCTCCTCTATGGGAGATCCCGTATTGGGAAAGGAGGTATGGAAACCCTCTTGTATTTCTCATAGAACTCAATTTGAAGAATTGGATCAAGTTCAATAAAATTCTCCCAATAAGAGAGAGATCCCCTCTTGGAAAGGAGCCTCAACATCCTAGGGTCTATGAATCCCTTGTGTGTCCGAGGAGCCCTAAATCCCTTGTAACTGATGGGAGCTATTGGTGGACTCATTACTATTAGAATTATATACAGTCTCCTCCTTTACATCTTGAAATCCCTAAATCACCTAAAAATAATGGGATGCGCTAAAGGAATTTAACCCATTCAGGACCATTACATCTTAAAAGCCCCAAATCACCTAAAATAGTGGGATGCACTAAAGGACTCTAACCCCATTCAAGACCATATAGAGTATCTTCCAAAGATATCTCGAACCACCTCAAAAAAAATTGATCCCCTCAAATCCCTTAGCCCATGAAAAGCTAAATCTAAAGCTAGAATCCAATATAGATAAGAAAAATTTTCATACACCTAACAAAACCACAAAGAAACCATTACCAATATAGAAAATGAATCCTCTAAATCTATCAAGAATTTTAAGAAAAGTGGCAAGCCCTTTATAGTGTAACAATTTCCATCCCCAAACAAGACTTATAGTGTAACAATTTCCATCCCCAAACAAGAACTATATTCATGAATTCATGTTTAAAGAAGTGTCACATTGTAAGGTACAATACGAAAATCCTCTCATAAAACGGAAAAGGTACGGATTTAAAAAACAACAAAAAGGATTTCGAAACAAATAATTATTATAAAAACCCTCAAGGTTGTCTTCAATCAAAAGTCTGAGTTCTAGGTAAAAAAGTGGCAAAAATTCAGAAAACTTATTTGAATAAAGTTATTAGTTTCTTGGACAAACCCTTCAGAGTGGAATTTCCATTGAATGGTTAACCATGATACCTCAGGAGGCCCTTAAATCCCATTCAAAGAGAGTTGACATCACCCTTAACTTTGGAATCGATTTTTTTTATTTTAACAATGTGTATGTATGTATTTATTTTTGGGGTCATAAAACTTTGTTTGAAAAAAAAAAAGGCAATATACCATGGACTATGCAAGGGAATATAAGTTTAATCCTTGAATCCCAAGGGAAGTTTAATCCTTGAATTCTCCATGAGAAGAAAGGATAACATCAGGGAAAATCAAATCAAATCTTATATTTTATTTAACAAAATCTATGTATTTTTAATAATAGAAAAATTACTTATAATTTAAAAAAAAAATGTTAAAACGTTTATAGCTAAGACATTTAAACAAATCTTTGAAATCAAAAGAATGGATTGTTAACGAAAATATATTGGAATCCCTTATTCAATGAGTCCTCTAGCTTCATTTACCAATGTCTCTAAATTTCTTAAAAGAGTATAAGTCACACAACGTCTCTTTCAAATTTGAACTTATGTGTCATCTCTATCATAAATTCTTTAACAAAATTCAAGAATTGTGGAAAAGTTTTTAAGTTATAAAAAAAAAATTTAGTGTTTGAAATCCCAACTAAAAATATGGAAAAAATGAGTTCGGAAATATTTTAAGAAAAAAATATGGAAAAATGAGTTTGGAAATATTTTAAGGAAAAATATTTCTAGAAAGAAAATGAAATCCATTTAAGAATCATTCAAATCAAATGAATTATATGTAGATTTCCAAAAACAAGAAGCTTAACTATTAGCGAAATTAGAAGAAAATTACAAAATTGAAGAAAAATGTTTGGCATAAGAAATCAATAGTTTGGTGGCTAAAGGAGGGTGATACAAACTCCAAATTATTTCATAAGGTCTGCCTCCAGAGAATATCAACAAATCCCTTCAGGTAATGGAATTTTAGTCAAAGGAGCTTGCACTTCATTGAAGAATGCCAATGCTTCATGGGAGTGGAAATTCTTTTTGCATAATTGTGGATCTACTTCCTTTTTTCTAGAGCCAATAAATCACCAAACACGGGTAGAATATTAAACAAACTAATATTTTAATAAGAAGCTTCTATTTACTTCAACAATATTCAGTCAGATTTGGAACATAGATCAATGTCATAGAAAAATCAATTTCTAAATTGTATTATCCATCTAGTAATAGAGGAAGATATCAATATATTTCTGAAACCCATCCACAAATAAGAGTGTCGTGATTTATATTCTCAATGAAAAATATGAAATCCCTAAACCCTAATGACTTTCCTACTTATTTATATCATCTCTTTATTGGTATCATCAAGAATGACCTATGAGTAGCCATGGAAGAATCCATGGATTCTAGGGCTATGATTCAAACTTTAAACTCGACATTTCTAACCATAATACCCAAAAAAGAAAATGATATAAGTTTTGTCAAGGATAGGCATATATTTTTATGTAATATTGTGTACATGTGTAAGCTAAAGTCTAGATGATTTGCACCCAATTTTCAACGAATTTTATGGTCAAAATCCGACAAAATTTGTTGAAATGGCAGTTTTCAGTTGTTGGAATTGCATAATCGGGGCTCCCCATGGGTAATCGAAGGCACATCAAGGGCATAGAATCGATTGTGCAATGAAAATTGCAATTTCAATAACATATCATGTCGCCAGAGAAGATACAAATCATCTAGACTTTAGCTAACTCCTTATGTACAACTTTATTAGAAGGATTATTACTTCCAAATAAAATCTTTATTGTAGGCTATAATATAATGAAAGTAAGATTAATTAGAATATAATAAAAGCAAGGTTAATTTGTTGTAAATTTATGGATGTTTGATTATTTGATGATTCTCCAAAAATATATTCATCCCCTCGAAACTAGAAACATGGATAATATGATCCTCAAGTTAAACTTACCAAAATCTTATGATAAAGTAATTTAATATTTTTTCTAAGCAAATATGATTTCTTAGAGTGATGATCTAATGGACCACCCACTCCTCCTCCTCTACCTCGTTTGTTGTCCTCGTCAAGGGGGTCTTTCAAACTTTTTAAAATCCTCTTGAGACTACAACAGTGTATCATTTTCCTCTTTTTTCATCATTTTCATCAAAATTAAAAAAAAACTACAAAGAAAACAAAAAAACAAAATATAATCATTAAAAACATCACAATATCATCCAACATTCCTTCATCATCCCATTCCCAATTTGTATTTGGTATCTCCAACCTTTCAAGAAGCAAATACCCTTAAGAACATCTTGTAAGTCTTTGAAACAACATCAAGACAAAAGATTGAGATAAAAATATCAATTGTATTTTTCATCATTAATGTAAAGATTTACTGAAAAATTATTAATATTATTGGGTATACCAAAGTTGTTATATTTTTTCAAAATTTATTAATATTATTGGGTATACCAAAGTTGTTATTTTTCTTCAAAATTTATGGGATACCCCTCAAAATTAAATTGACATATATGAAAGAACTTGATGGTGAAATACAATAAAAAAAATTGAGTAAATAGTGGATTCATACTCACACGGTTTTTATTAAGGCAAGTAAAAATGATGTATTTTTGCCCTCTTATACGTTGTTCTTAACTTTCTCAAGGTTTCAAAAGTCATTCTCAATTAAATAAAAGTATCATTAAGAAGTTAGTTTGGTTAAAAAAAAAATCCTATATTTAATATAGTTCATAAAAATATATGTTTTTATTGTTTTTATTTTTTATTTTTTATTTTTCATATATAAATAATAAAAATAATTTAATAATTTAAAAAAATTAATAAAATATATCATTTAAATAAAAAAGTGGTTAGATTTTAACACTTTTTATATTGATATATTTATGATAGAAACCAATTTGGGAGTGGAGGATGGCGGAGAGGAATCACAAGATTGTGGTTGCATAGGAGTATGTGGGGAGGTCCTTTAGGGTAGGCGTTGTAATTCCCCCACTACTGCACATGGAGAAGAGGACTCTCAAGTTCCAGATGCTTGGAGAAAAGGATGGAGGGAACGAGATTGGGGAAGGTAGCGGAGCCGGAAAAGGTAACGACAGAAGATCGAGATCGAGAGGTTGTCTCCTGAAAATCCAGACTATACCGACCATTCATATAAGATCCGATAAGATTAAGGGGGAGGTTGAGCCATGGAAGGAGAAATCCCTCATTGGTAAATTTGTGAGGGTTTGGCCGCGCGAGAGAGATCTAGTTTGTTGGATCAAGAGTAACTGGAACCCTAAAGGCCACTATGATCTCCATTTGATATCCAAGGGTTTCTTTACTATCATCTTTTTCAACCAGGAAGATCGTGGCAGGGTTCTTGAGGGAGGGCCTTACTTTTTCTTATCAATAGGGTTGTATCTAAGACCATGGAAAGAAAGATTTAACCCAAAAACTGGGGATATGAAGGTTGCTCCAGTTTGGATCTAGTTGTTTTCCCTTCCATGCGAGTATTGGGATCTTGAAATCCTGTAATACATTGGTAACATGATCGAGGAAGTTGTAAAGGCTGCAGAACAAACTAAACAACATAGGTATACAACATTTGCTCGCATATGTGTCTATATGGATCTTTAAAAATATTTACTGAAATCAATCAACCTGAACTGGGATGATGAGGAATGGATTCAACCAATTGACTATGAGGAGCTTCCATTCAGGTGTAGACAGTGTCATGAATATGGCCATTTTGGTAGGAATTGCTCGCAGTCGATCCAAGCACCACCCATTTCTAGGATCCCCAAGGGGAAAGAAAGACGGGGAAGGATTTACGCAAGTAAGGAGTAAGAAAAATAATAAGGTGGGTGGGCAACAGAACACAGTGAAGGAAAACCAAGGCAAGGCGGTTACTAGCAACAATCCTTTTCAGATCTTGGAGGAGAAAGGAGAGGATGCAGAGGAAGAAAGGAATGAGGTAGAGGAACTAGAGAAGCAAAGTGATGGAAAGGGAATGGAAATAGGTAAGGAAAAGGAGGACCAGATTGAGGCAATGGATGAAGATGACATGTAAGAAATGGAACTGGGTGAGCTTGATTTGGAAGAGATCGAGAAGGAATGTGATAAGAAATGTAAGGGGTATGTCTCTAGAAGACAATTGGAATTGCTCCAGGAAGCAATCATCAAAACCAGATCTCACAAAAAATTGGGGATAACATATGATCCTCAAGAAGGAAGCAAAAGAAAATCTCTCGAGGAGGATCTGAAAAGAGGAAGAAAGACGAATAAGCAAAGGATTGCGGAGGTAGGAGTAAAGCTAATAGAATCGGACCAATATCTGACGATAATGGTGGCATTCTATGAAGTAAATAAGGTTATCCAATGAAGATCATTTCCTGGAACATCTTGAAATGCAACCATCCCAGGAAAATAAATACCTTAACAAGGAATGTCAGACAAGAATAACTAGATGTTCTTTTTTTACAAGAAACGAAGTGTAGTTCAGAAGTAATGGAGAAGTTGGGACAAAAGATTTGGAAAGGAAGTAGGGTTATGGTGATTGATGTTGTGAGAATGGTTGTCGGTTTAGTCGTTATATGGCAATTAAATTCCATCTACCTATCGGAATGGAGGGCCAACCAGTTCTCTCTGATATCCAATTTTAACTTCTTAGATTCAGGGGCAAAAGGCACCTTGGTGAATGTCTACGGCCCAAGTGCTTTTCCTCAAAAGCTAGATTTTTAAAATCTTATGAATTGTATAAAGGATCAAGCCTGCGAAGGATCCTGGATTATAGGAGGGTATTTTAACCTGATAACCTCCCTAAGAGAAAAAATCTTGGAAGGCGTGTCTTGGACAGGTTCCAAGAAGCGTTCAGGGACCTTTTGGCCCACATTCCTCTTATAGATCTCGAAACAGGAGATGGTTGGTACACATGGAACAATAAGCATGGGGGAGAACACCTTGTGGCTTCTAGAATGACAAATTCTTGGTCACGAAGGGCATTTCCAGAGGTACTGGGGAAATAAGTGCCACTGTCCTTCCAGCTGCGGGGTCAGATCATTGGCCTATAAGTGTCAACTGAGATTGGTCGAATGCCATCTTAAGCAAACCTTTTAGGTTTGAACAATTTTGGTTGGAGCATAAAGAATTTAAGAATTTTTTTGGTCAATGGTGGCAGGAATTGGTCCCCCCCACATGTACGGGAATGTATTGATTCCAACAAAAAGCTAAAGGCTCTCAAAGAAAAAATATGCACGTGGAATAGGGAAGACTTTGGGAACCTTCTTCAAGATAAGAGGAGGCTAATTGAGGATATTGAGCATACCCACCAGAGAGGAATGGAGGAAGGGTGGGACGAAGAACTGAAATAGAAGGAGAAAGGTCTGTTGAATCATTTGGAATCTAGGGAGAAACAAGAGGAGATATTTTGGAAACAAAAATCTGGGAATCAATGGTTGCAGGAAGGTGAGAAGAATACCAAATTATTTCATAATTCAGTCCTCCATAACAAACACAGGTCAAAGATTCACAAACTAAGGAAATTTGATGGCAATCAGGTTGAATCAAGAGGAGACATTGAGGAAGAATTGGTTCACCACTTTGAGGAGATAATGACTGAGAATAGAGGTGATAGGAGCTAGGAGATATCTAGGATCATCAGACTCATCCCTAGGGTGATCACTGGAGAGGATAATGAGATGATGGTTAAATCAATAGCTATGCAGGAGGTGGAGGAAGTTGTGCATCAGATGACCTTGGGGAAAGCGCCAAGGCCAGATGGCTTCACTACAAATTTTTTCCACTTCTTTTGGGACCTGATAAAAGAAGAAATTCTGGAAATAGTGGAGGAATTGAGGAGTAATCGAGGAGTCTTAAAGGATTTTAATTCCACTTTCCTAACCTTAATTCCGAAAGGAGAGGGAGTTGACACCTCAGGTAAGTTCAGACCCATCGCCCTATGAAATGTCATTTACAAAATTATAACTAAAGTGATAGTTAATTGATTAAAGTCGCTCCTCCCCAGCCTGATTAGTCCGGAACAATCGGGCTTTGTGGAAGGAAGGAAGATATTGGATGGGATCATCCTGGTTCAAGAAACTATCCATTCTTTGAAGGTGACTAAGAGACCAGGTATGCTGATAAAACTGGATATAGCAAAAGCCTACGATAAATTAAGTTGGCAGTATATGAAAAGTATTTTGGAAGCTTTTGGCTTTGGAATGGAATGGGTGGAGTGAATAATGAATCTGGTATCAACCCCTTTTTTCTCTATTCTGCTAAATGGATCACCGACGAGACTATTTCACCCCTCTCGGGAATCAAACAAGGGGATCCCCTCTCCCCTTTTCTTTTCATGCTAATGGTGAAGGAGCTAAGTAAGATCCTCCAAGAACACTCTACAAGTGGAGAGATCCATGGACTAAATCTCCACAAGGGAATGGATAAACAAACTCACCAACAATTCGTAGATGACACGATGCTAATGGGGCACCCTTCAGTCCAAGAGGGCCAAGGTTTTAAGAAGATTATAAGGTTTTTTGAAAAAGCTTCACGGTTTGAAGTTATTGCTAATAAATTGCAGGTTGTTTTCTTTAATACTGCCTCCCTTGCGAAGAGGAATATAATTCAGATTCTGGGTTTTTCCAAAGGATCCCTCCCCTCCAAATATCTGGGGGCTCCCTTAGGGGATGGCACCATTAGGAAGGTGTCCTGGAAATACCTTTTAGATAGACTTAAAATCAAGTTATCAAGATGGATCCTTCAACCTCTAAAACTGCCCAGTAGGCTGATTCTAGTCAAAGTTGTGCTTCAAGCAATGTTGGTTTATCTCTTCTCAGTTCTCTCGACGCCAAAGTAATTAGAAGTATCCATATAAATTTTCTATTTGGAGGGAGGGAAGAGAAGTCCAAATTTTCCCTAGTGGGATGGGACAAAATTTGTTGCCTCAAGGAAAGAGGGGGTTTGGGCCTCAGGGATCCGGAAGTTATGAGTGAAATCCAAGGCTCTAAAATTTGGTGGCGATGGTGCAATCAGAAGATGGAACCATGGGCGATATTGTGGCATGTGAAATATGCCAGGATAGAACAAGTGCACATCTAATTAGATACAATGATGATAGGTATGGATCTCACATATAGATGAAAGCACAATTGGGCCAAAAACTTGTTCATGAGCATAACTTTTGGGAAATATGTGGTGGTGAGATTTCCAATTTTTTGGATGATTCTTGGAATCAACTCCCCAAAATAGGAGAGGAACCTAGATGGCAAACTATCAAGGCCAAAGGGGTGGAAGAAGGAAAATTTAAGGTGTGCCATTATTGAGATGACCCCCCCTTGGAGGATCAAAGGCAATGGTCAAACAAGGTAGGGTCTAACCACTGAAGATGATCTTCACTCCTTCTAGGTAACTCTCTAGGAGAGATTCATCCATATTAAGACGAGGCCGGATAAATTGATGTGGGTACACAAACAGAAAGGCACTTTTAGCATTAAAGAAGCCTATGATATACAAACTAGCAATGAGGAGGTTGGAGAAGTAATTTGGAAAAAGATCTAGGATGCAAATCCATGGCCAAAGGTTTCCATCATTTGTTGGTTGGTTGTTAAGCACATGATCTTGACTAGAGAAAATATAAGGAAACGAGGGATTCATGGTCCCTCCCAATGTGTTTTATGCTTCAACAACGAAGAAAATATGGAGCGCCTATTGGACAATTACCCCTATACGTCTTCTCTATGGGATAGAGGAGCCATGATTTTTCAGAGGAGCAACCGAATGAGAGGTCAACCTGGACAATCTTTGCAAGATTGGAATCTTAAATCCTTTAAAAATCCAATTTTAAGGACTCTATGGATGATGTTTCCAAGTACGGTGTGGAGGTGTGGCAAATATTGGTCAAGAATCTCCTCGAAACTGAAGCATGCAGCAGAGAGACAAAGACAAGGACTTCTCAGAGGATGAAGCTCACATCACGGCTAGTTGGGGACTGGGAAGAAGCGACGTAGATGGGCTTAGACAAATGGACAAACTTTGCACACTATCTAGTCCTAACTCCAGGTCTCCCCCATCGCTTCACTCATTCAAAATCAACTTTGATGGGGCAGCCAAAGGAAACCCAAGTGCAATAGGGTTTGTGGGTGTTTGTAGGAATGTTATCGGAGTAATTATGAAAGTCTTTTTTGGATATATAGGTAATGAAACTAAAAATTCTCCAGAACTGGAAGGCCTCATCCAGGGATCAAGCTTGCCATTGGGAAGGTTGGCTTCCAGTTATCATGGAGGGGGACTCCAACATTATAGTACAAATGGCTAAAAACTTATCCAATGGGAAATCAACAGAGAAAATCACATCTAATTGGAGGCTCTCGAGCAGGTTGGACACCCTAAGGACCCTTGTCTCTTCTCATAAAACCATTTCCTTTAGCCACGTAAGATGAGACCCGAACAAGGTGGCAGATCTCCTGCCAACCTCGGAGCAGAAGGGGGTAGGTCCTGCATCACGGGTACTATGGAAGAGTTTAGAAACAAGATATGGGCCCCTAACTGTAGCCATTTGGCCTCCCTTGATTATGAGATAAGCCGACATGTGTAAAATAATGGTCAGGTTTCCTAGGATGGTGATAGGAGGCAGACATAGATCCTAGCTGTGGTGTCATCCCACCAAGACCAATTATGCGGAAAACGACGAGTATAGCCTGCCTCATTGCGGAACTGGGTACTAAATGGTATGAAAACAAGCGTGGAAAGAGACGGAGGCGAGATACGCACCAATGTCCATATTTGGTAATTAATCTAGGTATGATGTTAAGATCTGTGATTGGTACGTTTGCAGGTGAGGGAGTGTACAACCAGGAGGAGGGAAAGTACAAACCAATTATGGCAATTATGGCTCCCTCGACCTTATATCCGAGGGATTTTTTCATCCTCTCCACTCATTTTTTGCGCGAAGCTTCTATTTTTTTTGCTCTTGTCGGGGGAAAGTCACCTGGGAAGGTGCTCAAAGACAGTGTTGCTTTTGGTTTCCCATCCGTATGTGTGTGGATTCCTTTGCATTTCCCTAGAATGGCCCCTAAACGATCCATGAATGTGGAAACTGGGAAGGGTTTGGGAACTGCGGGACATCGTGGGAAGGGTAAGTGGATGAGAGGGCAGAAGGGTTACAGGGGCTGAGTAACGCGAGCCCAAACTCAGGTTCAATAGGTGACTTATTTCTTCATTGAGCACATTCCCCTAGAGATTCAAAGTGATATTGAGACCGTTGAGAAGCGATTATGGAAAGAAGTTCAGATGGTGCCAATTGAGGATATCCAAATGGAGGTCGAGGAATGGGTTGTGGACCCTGGAACCATAGCTGGTAGAGCAGCTTCGTATGACAGTATGATAATGTTGTATTTTTTATTTTTTAATATTTTTTATTTATGTCGGCTAACATGATAGGATCTTCCCCATTCTGGTCAAAGTTGTGCTTCAAGCAATGTCGGTTTACCTCTTCTCAGTTCTCTCGGTGCCAAAGTTTCTTATAAAGGAAATTAGAAGTATCCATAGAAATTTTCTATGGGGAGGGAGGGAAGAGAAGTCCAAATTTGCCTTGGTGGGATGGGACAAAATTTGTTGCCTCAAGGAAAGAGGGGGTTTGGGCCTCAGGGATCCGAAAGTTGTGAGTGAAATCCAAGGCTCTAAAATTTGGTGGCGATGGTGCAATCACAAGATGGAACCATGGGCGAGATTGTGGCATGTGAAATATGCCAGGATAGAACAAGTGCACATCTGATTAGATATAATGATGATAGGTATGGATCTCACATATGAATGAAAGCACAATTGGGCCAAAATCTTGTTCAGGAGCATAACTTTTGGGAAATATGTGATGGTGAGCTTTTTAATTTTTTGGATGATTCTTGGAATCAGCTCCCCAAAAAAGGAGAAGAACTTAGATGGCAAACTATCAAGGCCAAAGGGGTGGAAGAAGGAAAATTTAAGGTGTGTCATTACTAAGATGACCCCCCCTTGGAGGATCAAAGGCAATGGTCAAACAAGGTAGGGACGGAGGGTCTAACCACTGAAGATGATATTCACTCCTTCCAGGTAACTCTCCAGGAGAGATTCATCCATATTAAGATGAGGCTGGATAAATTGATGTGGGTACACAAACAGAAAGGAACTTTTAGCATTAAAGAAGCCTATGATATACGAACTAGCAATGAGGAGGTTGGAGAAGTAATTTGGCAAAAGATCTAGGATGCAAATCCATGGCCAAAGGTTTCCATCATCTGTTGGTTGGTTGTTAAGCACAGGATCTTGACTAGAGAAAATATAAGGAACCGAGGGATTCATGGTCCCTCCCAATGTGTTTATGCTTCAACAATGAAGAAAATATGGAGCACCTATTGGACAATTACCCCTATACGTCTTCTCTATGGGATAGAGGAGCCATGATTTTTCAGAGGAGCAACCGAATGAGAGGTCAACCTGGACAGTCTTTGCAATATTGGAATCTTAAATCCTTTAAAAATCCAATTTTAAGGACTCTATGGATGATGTTTCCAAGTACGGTGTGGAGGTGTGGCAAATATTGGTCAAGAATCTCCTCGAAACTGAAGCATGCAGTGGGGAGAAAAAGATATGGACTTCTCAGAGGATGAAGCTCACATCGCGGCTGGTTGGGGACTGGGAAGAAGCGACCTAGATGGGCTTAGACAGATGGACAAACTTTGCACACTATCTAGTTCTAACTCCAGGTCTCCCCCACTGCTTCACTCATTCAAAAACAACTTTGATGGGGCAGCCAAAGGAAACCCAAGTGCAATAGGGTTTGTGGGTGTTTGTAGGAATGTTGTCGGAGTAATTATGAAAGTCTTTTTTGGATATATAGATAATGACACTAACAATTCTCCAGAACTGGAAGGCCTCATCCAGGGATCAAGCTTGCGATTGGGAAGGTTGGCTTCCAGTTATCATGGAGGGGGACTCCAACATTATAATACAAATGGATAGAAACTTATCCAATGGGAAATCAACAGAGAAAATCACATCTAATTGGAGGCTCTCAAGCAGGTTGGACACCCTAAGGACCCTTGTCTCTTCTCATAAAACCATTTCCTTTAGCCACGTAAGACGAGACCCGAACAAGGTGGCATATCTCCTGCCAACCTCGGAGCAGAAGGGGGTAGGGCTTGCATCACGGGTACTATGGAAGAGTTTAGAAATGAGATATGGGCCCCTAATTGTAGCCATTTGGCCTCCCCTGATTATGAGATAAGCCGACATGTGTAAAATAGTGGTCAGGCTTCCTAGGATGGTGATAGGAGGCAGACATAGATCCTAGCTATGGTGTCATCCCACCAAGACCAATTATGCGGAAAACGACGAGTATAACGTGCCTCATTGCGGAACTGGGTACTAAAGGGTATGAGAACAAGCGTTGAAAGAGACGAAGGTGAGATACGCACCAATGTCCATATTTGGTAATTAATCTAGGGGTGATGTTAAGATCTGTGATTGGTACGTTTGCAGGTGAGGGAGAGTACAAGCAGGAGGAGGGAAATTACAAATCAATTATGGAAATTATGGCTCCCTCGACCTTATATCCGAGGGATTTTTTCATCCTCTCCACTCATTTTTTGCGCGAAGCTTCTATTTTTTTTCGCTCTTGTCGGGGGAAAGTCACCCGAGGAGGTGCTCAGAGATAGTGTTGTTTTTGGTTACCCATCCATATATGTGTGGATTCCTTTGAATTTATATGGCCCCTAAACGATCCATGAATGTGGAAACTGGGATGGGTTCGGGAACTGCGGGACATCGTGGGAAGGGTAAGTGGATGGGAGGGCAGAAGGGTTACAGGGGCTGAGTAACGCGAGCCCAAGCTCAGGTTCAAGAGGCGACTTCTTTCTTCTTTGAGCACATTCCCCTAGAGATTCGAAGTGATATTGAGACTGTCGAGAAGCGATTATGGAAAGAAGTTTAGATGGTGCCAATTGAGGATATCCAGATGGAGGTTGAGGAATGGGTTGTGGACCCTGGAAACATACATGGTAGAGCAGCTTCGTATGACACGATGATAATGTTGTATTTTTTTTATTTTTTAATATTTTTTATTTATGTCGGCTAGCATAACCTGACTAACATGATAGGATCTTCCCCATACTGTGTTGAAGAGTACATATCTTCTCTCGATGTAATAAACTAGAATACTAAACAACTTTTAAACTATGTTGCACAAGTTTTTGGAACGCGGGAACGTAGGGAACGCGGGTACGAGTATCAGATACGTCTAGAGGTTTCCCCCAAATTTGCAGGAAACGATAGGTTGGGAACGTCAATAATGTATATTAAAAAATATTAAAAAAAATAATTAAAAAAATGTGAGAAGAGAAGAAGCATAGAGCAAAAAAGAAACATTAACACAAATCAGATTACTTAACTTATCCCTTGTATTACGATTGTAACTAGAACCTCTTAGCAGATGGAAATGACAATAAAATCAAGATTATCATCAACGCCATTGATTATATAAAGTAGACCCTTTTTAAAGAGGGGACTTTTAGAAGTTATAGTCCCTATATTTGTGACTATATGTATATAGTAAGTTTTTAGTTGTGTCCACTATGATTAAAATGTATTAGAATATTATATGTTTACAAAACTTTCTATGCCAAGGTATTTGGAAAGGTATATAATTATTCAAATTTAAATTACTATAAAATAAAAATCAAGATATTTTTTTATTTAAATGAATATATGAATCTAGTTTTAAAGTAATATTTAAAACCATTTCCAACTACTTAAAAGTTTACATAAAGTAAATAATAAAATAAATAAATTTATTTTCTTTTATTTAATAATATATAAAAAGTCAAAATAGATTTACATTTATTATTGATTAGTGATATCTGCAATTCAGCATAGGGATGAGTGAATATTGTAGCACGAGCGTTAAATAGAGATCAATGCACCAACTCGACAAGGTAGCACGAAAAAAGCTTTTATTGCAACTTACTTTTTTAGAGAATTTTTTTTTAGTCAACCATATATATGTATGGGCGCAAGGAAATAGGAATGTTGTTAATAACCAACATGGTGATCATGAATATACAGAAGTTCCTAATGAAGGAAATGTGCAAAAATAAGTCCCCAAGTTCCCGATTTTAGAGGGTAAAAGTTCCCAATAAGTTCCCAACCATCTGGAATGATTCCCATTGGATTGAGAAAGTTCCCTACAAGTTTCAAAGTTCCTTTAAACATCAGAACTTTGAGAACGAGTTTCCTAAAAACCGAAAGCAATTCCTATACTACATAGCTTTTAAATAATGAATAAATTAGAAATTTTATTTAACGAGTAGCGTAAGACCATGAATAACTTAGAACTTTTATTTGATGAGTAACCTAGGGTAATGACTACATTTTATAAAATTAGAATAATAAATATCCTTTTACACAATGATGACATAGGTTAATAAATACAATATAGGATAATGAATACTTTTTATAAAATTAAGATAACAAATATCCTTTTATATAATAACAAGAGCCACGTAGTGGCAATGTTCCCGACATTGCCATTAACTTTGTAACTAGTTATGACGAAATTTTTTTTGCAATTGAAAAACTGGTTGAAGGAGTTGTATGAAGTTAAATAATAATAATTTAAAAGTTAAAATTGGACCATCAATGCTTCATGAGATAACTTTGATTTGTTTGACAACTAATTTTATTAATGTGATAAACAAACATGACTTGTATTTTTAATAGAAGAATTAACTTCAATTTGAATCATCATTTAACATCATATCTATGTTTGTTTTTTCTTAACATGAAATAAAAAAGAAGTTATTAGCAAGCATATTAGCATAACCTTTTTTTCAAAGAAATTAGATATGAGCATATATAAGAATCTTCAAAATGCTGAAATGCATGGTAACTTTCCTCGACAATTTGACAATCTCCACATGAAATTTCAAGAATGTATAGGCTTTTCACAATATAAAAAAATTGATTCATTTGCATTATTTTAATATTTCATTTACTTCACTCTTATCCATAATTTACATCACTCATTTAAACAAAAGGCTTCATTCCTATCCATAATTTACATGACTAATTTAAACAAAAAGCCACAAGATGACAATGTCCTTGGCATTCCCACTTGGGTTGGGCTAAGCTAATGTATGTTGTAAATTGTAACCAGTTAATGGTTTAAGAAAATGGAAGCAGAAATATAAAATTAAGACTTTAGCTTGAGCTCAAACTTAACTGGAAGAGATATCAAACAACTATATCAAATATTTTTTCCAACGCACATTCAGGAACATTGGATTTACTTGTTTGCCATTGTGATAAACAATGTGAATTTGACGTGGTTGAAAATGATAAAAGTGAAACGACAAAAGAGACATTTGCATAAACCTGACAGGACCAACACGAGGCCAATAGACATGACAAATGTGTGCATGGACACCATGTGTTGTCTTATGGTATTGCTTGCTTTCCATCCTACTACAGGTGGCCATTTCTTTCTCTCAAGCTAGCCATTTGGAGAACCAATCATTCTTGTCTAACTTCATGTTCAAACTCTCTTAAGCTCTGTCAATTCTTTAATACCAGGTATTGCTTGGACTTATACTAAGTGCAATGCTTGCGCATGGCCTGTGAAGCTATGAGCTGGCTTTCCAATAATGTAGAGAGTCGAGCTTACTTAGAAGGGTGAATTATCATTAATACAATTGCTATGCTAAGTTAATGATATGCACTCCATCAAAGGATTTCTTGTCTTCTCTATTTTCATATTTTGGTCTAAATATTGATGCAACCATAAATACTCATGGTTATTTCCTTTCATCTTGAAATCCTCTCTCCTTTGTGATGATCAAGATTGTAACGTTCTGTCGGGACACAATATTTTTTTTGTAAAAATAACACATAATTAACAATTACATTTTGTTTCATATCCAGTTAATTTGGCACAAATATAATTAGTGGATGTATCGTAGTATCTCAACCACCACTAAAATTAATGTCTAGATATCCTACATTAATCTTTATCTATCTCTTCTTGTATTCAATCCTATAGAATATCCATGTAGTTTGGTCATTCTCCCACAAAACCACACAATACAATGTCGCTTGTC
>LPNX010522206.1:140607-143305 GCA_001517045.1 Pseudotsuga menziesii | reverse complement strand
CTCTTTAAATGGATTGACACCATCCACTGCCAAAGAAAGTCTAGCATTACGAGGTTCTTCTTTAAAGTGTGGCCATTTTTCCTCTATGTTTGTAAATGCATAACCATCTGTGAGCATTCGTAGAATATCATCTCCACTTCTATTCCGTGCATGGTAATCCATAAATTGTGCTATGTTTTTGCACCTAAACAGTCGTTGCAAGCGTGGAATAATGGGAATATAACGAAGAACCTTACAAGACACCTTTTTGGTTACTTGATCTATTCGGTATCTACTGCTATGACATATAGGGCATTATGTTGCAAACTCATACTAATTATAATATAAAATATGATCATTAGGACATGCATCAATTGCTTGATACTCCATTCCAACATATTTCATGATATTTTTTAAATCTCGGTATGTGCGAGGTAATTTATTTGATGGCGGTAACAAATATTCACCTATCAAGCTGTTACAACAAATTTTAAAAAAATGATTAATATAAATATTTGAAGAGCATAATATTAACGACAACAAATACATCCTTATTATTTTTATGATGAAGTACGTATACCAATACAAATATTATAGCAACATAAATCAAATCATATATATGCGATCGATGAAACATATAATCACATACGTACCTTAACACCAGCGTGATGGCTGTGTTTGAAAACCATGCTTAACATTCAAGTTCATTATCAGCAACACAACAGAGAGAACACTTATGCGGGAGCCTTCAAAAAGCGGTTCATCTGCCTTCTCAAGTGTAGGTAAATCATGAAGATCTTCAAAGTCATCAATTGGTGGCGCATGAGGTTGATCATCGTCCATTCTAACATTAAATGCATCATTGACTAATGCATTTGCACCATCATCCTCAATTATGTTATCGTCATGATCATCGTCTAATTCCATGTCATCATTAACTTGATCATGATCAGTATTCGCAGGACCTGCATATTGACGTTCCTCCTGCGCTAGTTGTTCCGTAATTACCACATTCTCCATGTTTGGAACAACCCTAGGAGGCCCTTTCTTTATAATTACAATTAAAACATCAAACAAAGAACGTTAGTCATGTCAATTAAGTAACAAAAATAAAAATGATACAATATACAATTACAAAAACTCTCAATATAAAGACCACATGATATATAATCATGAATTATATTGACTTACCAATGGATGATATTCATGCCCCCCCTCAACATGTCCATGTTCTCTACAATGTTTTTTAGTTTTTTTGATCAGTAACCTTCTCTTATTAAAGCCCCTACATCGACTGCAAGGACAATAACATTTTCCATCACCCCTTCTTTCCACTCCATCCCACAACCTAGCAAGCAATTGTCGATTTTGTTCTGCTGGATCTTGATGACCTGTAACATTATTGTTATGTGACATTTTATTACTCAAACCCTAAGAACAAGAGTCAAAGCCAAATCCACAAGAGTCAAATCCAAATCCACAAGAGAAAACCCTAAGTGAGGGCATAAAACCCTAACACAAGAGAACAAAGTTTCTCCAAGAAAGATTTACCAAGAATAAACCAATTAGAAATTAACCAAGAGATACTTCAAGAGAGAAGTCACCAAAGAGCAAGACCAAAATCCAAGACCAAGTGAGAAGATCCCCACAAAAGCACAAGGCCAAAAACCAAACCCTAAACCAAGAAATTAACCAAGAGATACTTCAAGAGAGAAGTCACTAAAGAGCAAGACCAAAATCCAAGACCAAGTTAGAAGATCCCCACAAAGGCACAAGGCCAAAAACCAAACCCTAAACCAAGAAATTATTAACCAATAGATACTTCAAGAGAGAAGTCACCAAAGAGCAAGACCAAAATCCAAAACCAAGTGGGAAGATCCCCACAAAAGCACAAGGCCAAAAACCAAACCCTAAACCAAGAAATTAACCAGGAGATACTTCAAGAGAGAAGTCACTAAAGAGCAAGACCAAAATCCAAGACCAAGTGGGAAGATCCCCACAAAGGCACAAGGCCAAAAACCAAACCCTAAACCAAGAAATTATTAACCAAGAGATACTTCAAGATAGAAGTCACCAAAGAGCAAGACCAAAATCCAAGACCAAGTGGGAAGATCCCCACAAAAGCACAAGGCCAAAAAAAAACCCTTAGGAATTTCGCATTTCTTGTCCAAGAGATAAGTGCGAGAGTGAGTGTGTGAGATAATGAACCTAGGCCTACATATATTTATATGAGTGTGTGTAGGAAATGAGCCGACGCGTCGGATATGCGACGACGCTTTCCATTTTAAATAATTGACCAATTAAGTGTATTTATTTAAATGATTTACCAATTTGAGGCACTGTCTCTTAAGCGACGCTTATGAGGCTATCCGTCGCTTAAGCGACGCTGATGAGACTAGCCGTCGCTTAAGCGACGCTTATAGCCACCTTTACAAAAAAAAATTTATCCTTGTGATTTTTGGTATGTTTAAAAAAAGAAATCAACGCGCCGTTGGATTTTTCCTTCGGATTTTGGATCGAAATGTAGTAGTGTATGTGATGATGATGGTCTCTTTTGTTTTTCTTAGTGTGTACTGTGAGAGCTTGATCTTCATTTCCCATCTTTTCTTCTCGAGCCACTATTCAAGCTTCTTCTTTTGAGCGTTCCTCCCACATCCTACTAAAGGTGACTAGGTTTCTTCTAGAACAAATCCATTGAATGAAGGAGTCCCATGACCTA